>LUCM01000432.1:0-36011 GCA_008360955.1 Fasciolopsis buskii | reverse complement strand
GAATAGAATAGAATAGAATAGAATAGAATAGAATAGAATAGAATAGAATAGAATAGAATAGAATAGAATAGAATAGAATAGAATAGAACAGCAAATGAGTAAAACAAACAAAATTGGATGGAATTGAATAACATTAGAATTCGGATAGAATGGAGTAGAACTGAACAAGACTTACCAGTCATCGTAAAAATGCCCACCAACAATCCAATATTCCGACCGGCTAACATCACATCCTCGGTCTCCGTGCCACTGTGACCATGTTTTCGCGATTGTCGAGCTGCCCAGAATCCGACCAGCAAGATAAGCAAGTAGAATATGATGATTGCAACGAGACCCGGAATGTACAACATGATAACAATGCCGGTATTTGGTACGCGAGGTGATGAACTGATTAGTGTGATTCGGATTTCGGATACACCCAGTCGTATCTCGCCCGGGGTCGTAGTCCCACAATCCACAGAACACTATCCCCCGATTGGGCTTGAATCACAGATTAGGTGTGTTCAGGCGCGCGGAGTCGGTTAGGTAGCTGAGTGACCAGTTGTTACAATTCCTGCCTAGTTCGTTTTTGGATAACAAGATAAGATTAGAGGGTAGTAAATATAGAATGAATTGTCAGTTCAGTGTGATGATCAGATGAATGAACTCCTCAGAGTAAACAATTCTTAGCAAGTTGCACAGGGAAATGTTTTATTAGTTTTCTTTTGTTTGAAATATAGTTGCAAAGAATTTAGCAAAATAATCAATTATTTGTCAAAACTGTCAGTTAATTACGGATTCTGAATAGGCCAATAGAAAGCAGGTGCAGATACTGGATGTGAACATTTGGTTAGCAGAATATTTGACCTATTCACGGTTTGCGCGCACACATACACACACACACACACACAAACCTTCACGCGCACATTCACACACAATAGCTTTAGATTCCATCCTTGAAAATAAAATGTTTTTTTACCAAACTAAGTGCATTTCGGAACACCCCATTGAGGATAATGTGGCATGACTGTTCTATCACATCTTCGGATTTCAATCAAAGTGACCTCTCTCTCGTTGACTGGAATTTCCAACACTTTTCGTATTCTGCGGTCATGTGACGCTGTACGGCAAAAATAGCGGAACTACGAATGGCAGCAGACAGAATGTCATCGATGTAATCTACTAACTGATGGAAAGTAGTTGAGACCATGACCAATGAAAAAGAAGACCAAGGAAATAGGGGCATAATTGCACCACCACAAAATCCCGAGAAGAACAGTGATATTACAATAACGAGATTGGTTGTTTCTGCAACTTAGATTGCAAATAAGTCGAAGAGAGTTTAACTTTTGGCGAACAGAAGGAAATACAAGCTGTATCGCCTAACCTCTATAGATCTAGTCTGTAATTCAACCGATCGATGCGATAACTCCTAAAGAACGCAGGAAGAAGGTACTTATGGGTGGTGCCGTTTGGATAAAAACATGCGATTTCATATGGATTGTGAAGAAAGCATTGTTCGTTTACTAGCTCAGGTGTTCAGAATTTGGATGGCTATCTAGCGACTTATTGACGTCAGCCTTGACTTTCAGTTGAACTATTATTTCCGGAAATGTCACGTGATTCAGGGTTTGATGTGCACAGCTTAATTACACGAACAAGTATTCGTCTGTTGTTCGGGTTTTTTGAAGAAGTGTTAGAATACTGACTGCGTCACGCGGCAAAGTAATTTACACCAAAGCGCCCATTGCTGAAGGCTGAACAAACAAGAGAGGCGATGGTATTTTGAGTTAAAAGCGAAAAAGTCGATTTCTGAAGAAGCGACGCTGAAGTCGAACGACAAACGCGAAACGCATTGATCGAGTAAAACGGGGTGTCCAACTTTTCGGAGCAACAGTTTTGATTGAAAAGATTAGTCATGAACACCTGTTCATCCACAGATGTTAAAGTTACAACTCCGGTGGGTAGCCAATAGCGTTGCTAATGTTCTTCCGAGAAAGAACAGAGCAATCATCACAAGCTTTTGACGGATAAGTCACGTGGTTAAGTCATGTTGATCATTAGTATACATGATTACGTGAGATACGCTCGTTTGAGTAGTCTAGGAATAATGCCCAAGTAATGCAATCAGTGGGAATTTAACACACATCGGTTTTCCTGTTTTTTTATAACCACGCTAAAACTTCTTCTCTACTTAACTGGATCATTAACCGAACTGGTTGATTGGGTTACCAACACCCCCAATGCGGCTCCTCCCCTTTGGAAGACAGCACTTACCATTGTTTGATTTATCGACAGATTTGTCAATAGCTAATAAAAATGACGGGGGAAGTAATTTTTGACTGATATTAAATGTAAGCAACCTAACACACACACACACACACACAAACAGTAGGCGTTTAATCAGTTTGAAAGTTTGGAAGTACGTATCATTTTAACGGACAACATTTTGTTTGATTCCAAGGTGGATAAACCAAGATCACTCAGTTCCATCATGCTTTGAGCAACAAATTGCTTGTTGGGATCTAGTCATCCTGTACGGTTTTTACTACTTTAACAGTCTGCTAATTACTGGCGGCCACACGCAATTTGGCGTTGTACTCAACACATCTGATGACTGAAGTCAAGAACGAGACTTGCCATCAGAGGACCATTGACTAACGACCCGGTGCGGTAGGAAATTGGAAATTGAATAGAGTGAAGTACTTGCATCGGAAATCCAGACATTGCTCTATCACGGCAAACTAGGGTAAGATCAATGATGAGTAAATGACTGGATCCTTATATCCAAGCCTTAATAAAGGTTAGACTTGGGAGTATGGAAAGTTGGTTGGCGAACCGTGTTTGACTATTGATTACAAGACTACTTGGATGAAGAAATTCTAGGCAAAGGTAGGTCCTGTGGCTGAAATGCAGGAAAAAGATCTCAAATCAACTGCGAGTGTTGCTTGCACAAAAGTCGTCTATCGATCGGAGTTGATTACCGTGAGTCATTGGCCTGTAGCTGTACGAGTTCATAGCGAATGGTTGCTCTATCTGTGGGCCATTGACAGTCTGACAGGAGAGGGAAATGACCAAGACGTTCGACTCAAAACCATTCGTCCTGGGTTCGCTCCCAAGTTCAAGCACCAAGGAAGCGCATTTTTTCTGATGATTCGTAACAAGGATGAGACAGCTCTGTACAGTGCTTTCACTATTCCTTAATGATGAGTAGAGCGGAATCCATCCCCTTTTTCTATCGTCCTTTCAGAGACAAGAAATGTCTAAAGTAGGTTCTTTCTCAACGCCGTTCTCACATTATTTCGAAATTATCTCATACATCACTTCCACTGAGTGTGAATCGATTCACAGATAATCAGTGCACCTTACCATACGTTTGTGTAAACTTGTGAATGCATGATGAATTAAATTTCAGATTGATATGTAGGACATCTGATTAAACCAGTCTGATTACAGTTCCGAATAATTTTGTAATGACTAAACTAATGTAGGAAGTGGTGCAATAGACATTCACACCTGGACAAAAGATGATCCGTCTAAAAATACTCGTTCCCATTATCAACCGGAGGGCGTTTCCTATTTCCGGATAATTAAGCCAATGAATAATTGATCGTTTGGTTGTCTGATTGATTGAGTGATTGGTCAGTTGGTTGGATGAATGACTAAGTGAATGATTAACTGTTAAAACACCCGGGGAAGATCAGTGGTGAACTCTAACGCAATGACAGTCTACTCTTAGAAATATTGACCTTATTAATGGTAAACCAGTGGAGCAGATTTGTATTTGACAACCTACTGAAAACTGTAATTCATAGCACACGCAAAAGTGACAGTTTATTGCAATTGTAACCAACTAACGAAGTATTTAGGCCCGTAAAGCAGATAAAGGATGACCGACAGGTGACTGAATGAATATCGATCTGGTATTCGTATGGGTATTTGCGTGTATGAGTGTGTGCGTGTGTGTAGGTAGGAGTAAGCTGAACATCAAAAAGGTTCCTCAAAAAAAAACCCCGAAGCAACGTAAACGTAACTACGAAAAAAGCCGATCTTCAGATGATTCATCCCCGTATTTATTTCCAACTAGCTAATCCGTATCATGATTGGGGAGGTTGCAATGAAAGGAAAACGAATTCGTAGTAAATTGATCAAAAGTTAGCGATTTTTGTATCAGTACTTCGAGTTTAGGCTGAGGATGACAACGACACCTCCCCTTCATCCTAGCACGTTGATCATCGATTGGTGAACAAATCTAGCTGTTTATTTTTTTTTCATTCCAGTCTAATTTCAGAACATTTTTTTCTCACTTCTCAGCGGTTGGTAATCACTGCAGCTGCATTATCTTTGGCATCAAAGAAAACTAGATTTTGTCAATTTGATTCCAGTCCGACATACCCAGCAACCATGGGAGTGATCTTAACTCTCCGGTTTTTGTTAAGCATGACGGTTTTCGCTCGACTATTAGAAGTGTGCTGTTTTTGAACTAAACACTTCAAATTGTCGACACGTATTGTCACAATATCCCCCAAGGTATTCCTTACGACCAGTCGGGTGAATAGAAGTCACAAGAAGACCAATACAGATAATCTCTCGCATCACTCCAAACTGATTGATTTTGGGAAATGCCAGTCGATAAAATCGTTGGATCGGACGGTTAAGCTAGTGTAGCCGTCAAATGTTCACGTAAGGCCTAGCAAACGCTGACTTTGCACTACCAATGTCGGAGTGTGAGCATTTTGTACACCCCGCGAATAATCAAAAAGAATTACTACCTGTAGGCCACTTCTATTTATTTTTCCCATCAGTCACTCACGTTATATGCTTGTTAGATTTTATTTCACGCTTGTCACTAGTTTCTTTTATAAATTTATGTCCCATCAGCGCAGTTAGTTCGGCGTAAGGCTTAAACCTCTTCAAAACTCTTTCGATATCGTCTATACCTGCAGAACAACTACATAACAAATTCCATCAACAAACTGACATCAGCAATTTAAATCTTAACTTGGCTATGTACACTTGGGGAAGAATGACATTCCGAAATGCTGGAAAATCGCTACCACCATTTTTGTACTTATTTAAGTAGTCTATCCTGAGTCATCTACACAACAGGCTGTCGGTGATCTTAGCACCCATGCTAACTCGTCGAAAATTCCATCTCCGTGACTCAAAAGCTCACGTAGGTTGACCCTAGTTGTGTATCTTATAGTCGATTGATCTAAAAAAACGCTCATCAGCGTTCTTTCAGTGGATCAACAAACAATGATTCGTATCAGGGACTCGGACTTCGGTTGGACTACTGACTGTCACCGGCCGTGGTCAGATGTTATTAAGCATCTGCAACTTTCAAATAGTTCAAAGGTTCGGCTCCCAGATTCGGTTGTCACTTTAGTGGTAGATGGGATTTCGCTATCGCCCGGCTCGTTGCCTCACGTGATCTATTCAGACCCTACGATGCTCTGCCCCATTGCAGGTTTCGCAGCCAAGACTCCCGTTCTCGTTCGCCCGTTTAGGGTGGACCCCGGAGGCTATGGCGCATGCCCCTTCTACTGCACTCATTCGTGATAGATGCAACAAAAAAACGGAAATAAAATTCGAGGTATTTTTCCAGGAAGAGCACTGGAATGTAATTGTTTGGATCGACCAATCAGAACATTTGTTAGCCTCACAAGATTTTAGACGGAATGTTGGGACATATTTGTAGATGACGATGAATGTGACAGGTACGATGCAACACAATAGATGTCCAGTGTGCATGCACATGGAAACGTCGGAGTCAGGTGTTTATCGTACGACAACATCGTCAATTCGAAGTTTACTTAGAGGCGATAATGCAACACATGTTGGAACTGCTAAACCCAACGAACTATTGAACCGACTTTTCAGGTTGACACCAAGCATGCTCGTCATTTCATTGAAGCATGAGAATTTCAAGTTTATTTCACAAAATGCAGTTCGACAACCCCGAGTTGGCTCAATCATACGAAAATGATTCGTGTAACGGACAAGCTAAACGAAACCATCTTGATCTGGAGATTGTAACAGATTGCATACTGTCGATCGTGATTACAGTATTTCTTCCAAGTTGCCTACTTCTTATGAAATCTGTTTTTTTTTACCAATATAAAAGTGAATTAGATCTTTTTCTGGCCACCGGATTGCACACGAGATATTTCATTTATAAGCAATATCATCTGTCTTTTCCTGCGACAAGCTTGAAGCGTGAGTGCAATGGAAGAAACATGTACCACAAGTCTTGGGGACCGATTACAAAGATAAGGGAGGACAGTAAATTAAGATTGTGAGATGTAAAGTGGCATAGGACCACATCTCACTAGGTCAGGTCTGGTGATGAACGGGGCTGCAAGAGATTGTCACCTACCACCAAAATGACTATTGGTCCCTGGGTTCGAAACTCAGAACATTTTGGTGACCATTCTTAATACATCTGACCAACGCAGAATCTGAATCAGAGATCTTGTGCGCACCATGCGGGTGCCCTTCCAAGAGGTTTTTTAATCTTTTATCTAATTATTTCCTTTATTAACGAAATAACAATGTACATCAATTTTCAGGAAGGATGCCGCGGCCAACAGAGGTCTGCCAAGTGGAGAAACTGGCTGGTGGTAGGAGAATTCGAACCCGCGACTTTCACATCTAAACGGCACGACTTTATCCATTTGGCCACCGCCGGCCAGCTATTGAGTTGACTATCATCTAGCAAGGGAAACCACCTCCTATTTGCAATGTTGCCAGCAATTTTTGCTACTTTCTTTGCTTCCATCCGACTTCACCAAGAGAAGCTGTGTTCACCAAGGCTGTCGCCTTTCATTCTGTACTTTCCAACTTCCTCAATGAGGTGATTACAGAGGAACCTTTATACTCGTGTGACACTAGTGACGTTGATATTTGTCCCAAAACAGGATTCTGTCCAACCGAGAATAAGCGGGCATTTTCACACTGAATGAAGACCCAAGCAAGTCGCGCGTTTTTGTCGATCGTCTGAACGGTAGTGTTTGTAAGTTAGGGACAAGTTTTATGTCTCCTAAATGCAAAAAGCTTTTGGAGAAATATACTGGCCCGCAGTCGAACGTTTTTCCTGAACGGGAAGAACTGAATGTATTAGGTAAGTTTAACTACTTGGGTAATCGTATCTCAACCTCTGGTGGCATAACAAATGCAGCCTCTTAACTTGTGGAGAAGGCCGGAGTAGCATCTAACAGTTCGAAGCATCTACGTATCGGGATGAGGTCCGATTATCGATCAGAGGTCAGAGATACGCAGAAGCTAGACTCGGAAACATGGTCTTTAAGGACAGAATATATCCGAGAACCTTGGGTATTTGGAAACCATTTTTTCGTATCATTTTCAGAATATGGTGAGAGAATCTCCTCCGTGACTCGAAGGTTAGGTATAAGGTATTGGACACTAGGGTTCACTATTTCGGACGAGCATTGAGAATAGGTTAAAGCGGTTGAAACATGTTTCCCGCACGGCCCCGTTATATGCCGTTTTCTGAGGTAAGCATTTGTTAGAAGATGGGTCGAAATGACCAGTTGATGACATGGCAAAAAGGTTTGGAAAACCGAATCAGCAAACTTGATAGTACGGGTACAGCTACACTGTGATGGTGAAGATCTGCGAGATCCTCCAAGTGTTGCTGGAAGACAATAAGTGACATGTTCTATATCTTAGTCAGCGACATTCTTGCATTCGAGGTTTTTTCATTTCTACTCACTCCTTTTCAGCGTATCGCCTTCAGTTTGATCTTTCAACACTTCCCGTCTTCTCCCTACTGCCTACAGACCGTATTGAGAGGTACCAATTGAAACTAGAACAGTTTGGTGCAAAGTTAATGGTTGGACAAAATGAATGAAAGTGAACTCTGGACAGCCAAACGAAGTCGACTTGAATAGTCACCTATTAAAAACTTTAAATATCCTGTTTCTTAAGTAGTCAGAGTCTCAGCAGATGAGCAGAAATGTCACATCGTTCACAAATGGAGTGACAATCCGAATTCACTACAGATATTATTCGGAGCGAGCATGGACCACGAAGCGAACACGATCTAAAATCATCTGACTGTGTGAACATAAGCACAACCAAACTTATCATGTGTTATGGGATCTCTGAGTGGAAACATGCCAATGTGCCAGAAGTAGCCGGGACATCCGCTTTGAATCGGATTCCCTTTTGGTAGGAGACAGCTCCAGCTCTAATATGCGCCCTTGTCTGACGGCATTTTCGCCTCATTCCAAAGTCTTTTTCTTAATTTCTTCGGAAATTCATTTTTTTCTTCTGCATTTTATATGACCACAGTTTATCATCAATGGTCAATGTTGCAGAAAAACGATGCACAATCTAAGGTTTTAAAACATAAACACAATTTAGCTTATCAGATGATGTCCATCCCATCATCTTCTGATTCGTCTGTTACTTTCTATCTTTTACGATGGAAAAGTTGAATTTATTGGGCGTTTCTGTCCGGAACTGGTCTTGGGTACATGCCTTTGGAATATACGTGAACAGATCCGTTCTATTAAGGTACCGATATCAACCTATTGCAATTCAAGTCGACAATTAAAACACAAAGAGGTGTCACTTATTTTCTGGCACTTCAGTATCTACCCGATTTTGTGTCTTACTTCTGTGCAATTTCATCGAAGTGTTGTTGTGTTGGAACCATGCCAACTTGCAAGTCGGCATTATATACATACATATATATATATATATATATATATATAAAATTGGTGCGACGGCTTATGTGCTTCCATGATCCATCAATTAATACAACAGGTACATTTTTGTAGTAGGAGATTGAATGTTTTCATGAAATAATTCACCATGTGATATCATCGCTCAACTCACCATAAAGAAACCATGGAAGCACTGTACAGCTGTTTCATCCTTGTTAAGAATCGTGGGCAGTGCATATGGACCGCGCCCGAACTGGCATGTGAACCCGGGACGAACGATTCTGAGTCGAACGCCTTAGCCATTACGCCACCGGGCAGGCTCTGAACGGTTTGTTGAACTTCACCACATGATGTCGCACCTATCCGTTACTGATTTGCACGGTTACTGTCCGTTAGCTCACAGCGATCGACCCAGTTCGGGCGCGGTGGATATGCACTGTTGATGATTCCTAACAAGGATGAAACAACTGTACAGTGCTTCCATGGTTTCTTTATGGTGAGTTGAGCGATGATATCACATGGTGAATTATTTCATGTAATACAACAGGGTTTATCTCGAGCCAGAGACCCAACACATGGGTGGAAGGTCTATGACTAGAGGCCAGACAATATGGACTCCTGGTCCTCCAGGTTGGGGGTTTGTTTCACCTGGCAACTCAATCGGAAAATTGGGTAGAAGAATAGCTGATCCACGTAGATGGGTTTCCATTCAGCTACTCCCGGCTGCCTTGCGGAAAGGTTCTTGTTAGAACCAAAGGTTGAGAACTCTAATCATTCTCCTGCTTAGCGACTGGATCCCTCAGCAGTCTCCGTCACCAACGAAAACCTCAATGAATGGCACAAACACAATGAATTCCATACTCTGTTCGTCTTCTTTCAAAGTTATCATGACCGCATTACCCATTGCTTCGAGCAGAGTACATACTGACAATTATACGCCTGCTCCTAGTTCCCGTGCTCGATTAATGTCTCGATCACTGCCTTGTGCGTACGATTTTGGAGTCAAGGCCTCGATTAGGATTCCCAAAGAAAAGGGATGTGGGCAGCCGCGAAATACCGACGAGCCGAATCTCTACAACATCCTTCCAAGAGGGTACCTTTATAACTTTTGTTCTTCCAATGTAGGGATTACACGAATTGCCACGAGGAACTCCGATTCGACAGATCTATTTGATGGAAGCAGTGGTTGATCGAGAAGACATAATTTGCAAGCATTAACTAAACATAATTGTCTACTTCCCTCGGGTGACTTCAATGTTCGCACACATCCGAATAAGGCAACAAGCTGCTCTTTAACTGGAACTGGTGTTAATTAATAGAACTGGTAACATTGCCAAAATTAGTAACGTCGCTAAAATTAGCAACATTGCTAATTTAATGTCGAAGTCATAGCAACCAACAGAGTGGACTTAGTTCGGGGTCAAGTTCAAATCTGAGGAAGCGTTACTATAAATATAACCAGACAGAGAGGTCATTTTCCTACGCACTGATGATGTCACATTTGCGATCTAAATGCCAAGCTTTGAAATTGTTGATCATTGTCATTTTGGTATACGCTTGTAGACTCAAGACGTTCCCTGAATCTTGCTAGCTTTGTTTACGCTTAGTCCGTGGTCACACCAGCACAAAAGCCACTTGTCCGATACAGCTGATTCCAGCCAATAATCGCCGACTGCAATTCCAATCGGAACCCTCAATGTCTCAAGGAAATGCCCCAGATTCCGAACTAACACTGGCAAAAACCTCTGCACTCAGCGGCAACTGCCATGCAGGATTCCTTGCCATATAAATCCCGAATGGATGGATATCCTAGACTTCCGTTGCACTGTTAGATGCTCGCAGATCCGTCCTTCAGATGGAACCTACAATGGGGCGCTTTATGCCCTGAGACGTCAAATGAACAGGAGTTTAAGAAATGACCGGGAGTAGTAGTGGATAGGAAAGTGTACGGAAATAGTCGCAACCTTCACTGACTGATTAGTAATACTGGTCAACGGAAGCCGTGCTTAATCGAAGTGATTAAGGAATCTTACGGCAAACTGATTCATTTTCAGAAGCGCGTTGGGTAGATCAACTTAGGAAGAAACCTAGCTGGCCCACACTCAAAGTAGACATTCCAGTTCTGCCTGCAAATAAACCAGTGGATACTGGTTGGAGGATGGTTCGAAGTGGCTAATCAGTGATATGCGTAAAAAGCCCGAAAGCTTTAATCAGTGGACTGGATCGTGTACGCCAAGCTAGACAACCGGGTTAGGTCCACGAGATCACCCGAAGCAAGGGTTGGAGACAATAGGTGTTATGATTCGCTGCCTCAGTCAATGGTGTTCTTGCATGCGAAACCTTCCTTCTTCTTTATAGATCGTCCATTATTCCCTCGTTTTTTTTCAGCTTTAGCTGATAACTCTCAGTTGGCAACCACAACCAGAGCACTTTTGTGCAAGGTTAATGTTTGTCTATACTGAACTTAGGTCTCGTTTAATATCTTCCAAATTATGGTAAGTTCTCAAGTTCTCTTGCTAATGCACCGAAAGTTTTGTCACCTACAGATTATAAACAGGTATCAGCAAATATCATGAATCTAGTTACAGGTTTTTCTTACTAAATCTCTTTGTACACTGTAATAAAGGCATGAGTGACATTTTTGCAAGGTAAACTCGTCTGAGCTTAGAATATCGCTGTCAACTTAAGAATGGAAATTCCATTGACCTAAATGGAATTTTTTTGGATTTATTGTGGTTTATTTTCCCCAATGATTACTAGCTTGCTCGAACGACAGAAGCAATTATTTTATCTATAATGCTGCCCACGGTTAAACATGTATCTACAGGATAAATTACCCTACTTTATAGTCAGGATATTTTCCGTTAACTGGGTTGAATGATAGTTGTCGATCTTTCACTAAAGGATTTTTGTTTAGAGGAAATTTAGCTGTACATTGCAGGTGACCTTGTGTCAAGGTCATTCAACCGCGCTGCGCTAATTGCTGACGTTGTTATCGTGGGAATAAAGTGGTGGACTAGAAACGATGCAAACTTTTGGTACTGCTCTATGAGGGCACTGAGTAGCTTAACAACCTTTATTTGAATTTTCGAACTCAAATGCATCTGACATTTTAAATTAAACAGGACTAGTATTTATGTCATTTTGAAGGAACAGACCACGCGAAGTGTACTGTTCATGCCATAAATCAATCGCATCCGAAAGTGAACACAAGTTAGTCCTAAGGCAAGTTATTTCCAAAAGTTTGTTCAATTTTTAAATGCTTCAGTTGTCAGCGGATTTGGAATATAGATTAGTAACATAATAATTCAAGACCTATGGTTATCCTACACCACAGTAGGAAATGCTGAGCAATAATTTCGCGATTCGGGAAATTTTGTCAGTGGGTGCATAGCAAGTGTTAACCCGTAAAACACTTCAAAAAAATATTTTTTAACAGAAATTCTTCGAAAAAGCTGCCCCCTTTCTTACTTCCGGCCCAAGTTTACAATCTTTTACAAATTAAATAAGAGAAACATTTCCAAATGTGCCGAAAGCAGAAAGCACTATATACAAAGAAGAGTTTGTTATTTTGGCCACTGAGATATTTCACGACTTATGAGAACAAAAACAATGTAAGGAAATAATACTTTTCATGAAAGAAAAGCTGTGTTCCATTCCATCTAAATTTATTGAATGTTCAACCCTACACGAAGTGGTTTTCGTTAGAATTGACCCTAGTCATTTGGGCGCGTGTCTAACTCAAAAGTATGGTTTATACGAAAACGAGAAGAAGCCTGAATCTTTAAGCTATCCAGGCTGCATTTGGCCTCCTGATATGACAAATCAAGGAACCGTGTACAAAGGGGATATTAACGATGAACTAAGTAAAAACAATTTCACACTGGAGCTGTTCGATGCCAAATCACAATAATCACAAAAGTATTGACAGGCAATGACTGGCTCATTGATTATCAGTGTTTGTCGGTGTTGTATGCCTAGCAATACAATGGTTAAACTGTTATGAATGAATTCCACTTTGTTCTCCTTAACTACCATGTAGTGCGTTTCTGTTGGGATACATAAATGGTGTCTAAAATGGGATACTCACGGAATCCTCAGATTGTTTGCTTGTTGGGTAGTCCCAAATCATGTGGCTGAATAACCGGAATACAAACTGAAATATTTTATGTTTTTACGCTGCTACATGCTGGGGCGAAAATTCTGTATGTTATTCTTGTTACATGAGTCTCGGCAAGGCCTGTGTATACCCGGATTGCAGTAGCGAGAAAACAGGCTTATTTACAGCAAGTGAAACTGAATTTAGGCATCATAACCGTTCCTTTTCGTCATAAAATCAATCAAATCGGTTATCGGTGTGATCACTCAACCTATCAGGTATACATGATTTTTGTCTGTTGACTTCCGTTAGAATTTATTTCCATTCACAAACTAGTCCATTTTGTAACACTGAAGACCGAAGCTAGACTTATCCACTCTGTTCGAATTCGAAGAGTACACGAATGACAACTGGCCAGCGATTAACGACAGGGAGTTTAGACGTGGGTCTTTTGTGATCTAACTTTGACACAACCGGTTATTTCCCGGCATAGGAGTTATTTTGCTGTCTACAGTTCCCTAAGTGAAATGTTGTATGTAATGATGCATTTACTGTGAAAAGTAGAAATGATTCCACAATCAGTTGACTTCGATTTCAGGTCCAGTTGCTCTGCTATTGCGAACAAACGTGACTGATCATGCCGAAGTGATTCATTCATCTCACGGAATTTGTGACCGTGTTTAGTAGCATTGGAATTTCATGTGTTGAACTGCCAGTGCACAAAAGGACACGAAAGGTGTAGACCATTTTTGGTCTTGCATTACGAACTGATGGAATGAGTGAATGAGAAATAAAAATAGCTGAACATTTGGTTGATATTTCGTGTAAAAGGGAAGCTAAATAATCAATAAATTCTATTGTTATCACACATGGAGTAAATCATTGCAACGGTAAATTCGAAACACCTCCGAGTTCATTGCACACAAAAGTAGAAAATGTCTGTGATTAGGCGTTGACATCGTCAGTCGCGCTCTGCAGCTCCGGGCAAAAGTCTGATGAGGTCGCGTAGCTGTCTCCGTTGAATAGATCGGAGCAAAATCCTGTTGACGGCTATTTTCATTCTAAATGTTTTAACAATTTTGCTTTTGGTTATTCATCCTCCTCCTCCTCCTCCTCATCATCATTATGATTGAGTTCAGTGCTGAGATAACCACGTAAATTTGATTTAAAAAACAGTTATTTGTCTCCCTAAATAAACCACGTGGTTGTCGGCTGATCTCAATAAGACTACCCGGTTTCGATGAGAAAAACGTGTGCGGTTTTCGTGTGCGAAAAAATCCCGCCTGTGGATGTCCCATGAACTCTTGACATTCAATGTCCTAACTACCGTCCTTGTTATAGTGCCGCTCAAGTGACATCACGTGATCAATTAATACACTTGCAAATTGGTGAGTATAGTTTAGAAACAATATTTTTTCACTGCCAGAACTATATGGTATTACATATAAGACAGTAGAAAACCAGAAATTTAGTAGACTGACTGTTGATGTAAACCTTCCCGATAAAGTCTTCCCGAATCTGTGGTCATTTCGTAGTTCATTCGTCATTAAGCATAACCGCAAGTTTCTTTTTCCAGAGACTGCTTAGCCCCCAACAGATAACAACAACTGCCAACAATACTACCAATACTACTAATATTACTGCTACTTCGGAAGGAACAAGTCCACACCAGTATCGGCTGTTGACGAGGGGATGAGAAAGTGTCTTGTGTGACTTATAGGAAAACTGCATTTCGGCAAGCTGCGCACTTGTGTTTTGTTTTGTTAAAGCGTCTGTGAAATGCCTAACAAAACCCTACAGGTGGCACTATCCATGGTGTTTTTCAAATAATTACCCCTACTGAGCCTCCCCTGGGCTCTAAGAAAAAAAACAAACTATAAAGCTAAGCCAATTCCGAGAGCAGAACCCCTAGAACATATTGAGCTTTGTACTTCTTTAAAAATTTGTATAAGAAAAAATTTGTATAAGAAAAATATGGGAACTTGGGAAAAGCAAAACGGTTAGACGTTTTAATATTGCGAGTAGTATATACAGTAACGACGCAATAAACTCCACGCGGTAACACGCCATCTACTTTCCAGTCGTTGGGGTTCACTATGTACGCCATCCTGGCGCTCTCCTATCCAATCGCCCCTGCGGGTGAACAGTGGTGCTAGGCGCGCAACCTCGCAATATGTCGTAAACATTCAAGTCTAAACGGATGATCCTTTTGTCCAGAAGATACCTTTCAGTCTTAGTTGCCGGGTCAGCGTGTTAGCCAATCTAAAAAAAACGACGCTAAATTCAGAGAAAAGAATTTTTCTCACATTAGAGATATCACTACCGGAGTTGGTTGATGATGATACCGAGAACAATTGTGGAATACCCACGGCGGTAGTGGTGCATTTCCAGCTCTACCTAGGGAATTGAGCTCAGCTTTGACGTTCTAATCTTTGGTAGTCAGTTAGCCATCAGAGATCCAACGGATCAATTGTTTGGCACAGGTTTGATGCCATGATCCTCCCGTTACTTCGATACTAGGAGACAGTTCCGTCTCAGGTCAATCTTCGTCACATCCGACCTACGGAAACCTCACATGGGTTTGTATCCCTCGAGTTTTTAAGCTCCCGGTTCCTCCCCTACCTCTCGTGTATTGAATAACAATTGTACCCGGGAATGCTCTCTTCGGCATACCCATGTTCTATAGATGTGACGATAAAATTGACAACGGCAAATTTTACAGAAAGTGATCCATTGTCAAAGAAAAAAATGTGCAATTCTCATCGAGTGTTTGGCACGCAGAATGAAATTTTTAGTTCCCAGCTTGTACAACCAACGTTTCATTTGATTTCCACTACTTATTTTAATGCGGTAATTTATTTTACAAGTCCTTATTTGACAAACATTTATGCCCACTTGGAACGTTGAATTATTTGGACAAGAAATTATTTCATTTTGCTAGGATCAGTCGATTACTCGTGCCTCTCCAAATATCGAGAACATTTGATTCGAAGTAAATACGACTGGTAAGGTGCTTCTGATAGGCCAGTTCTTTGATATTTTTCCAGCATGAATTGGACTTCACCACGTGATGCATCGTCTACCTGACATTAGGTTTACACTGTCTCCGGATAATCGAGTCTCTCGATCGAGGACTTATTGCTAGAAAGTTTCCGTATAGTGTAGCCATAGTTTCTTAGGGACGCGTTGGGCATTGATACTGGGTGATTAATCACTGATGGTGCTGGATTAACTTCGGTGGCCAACCGACAGTTATTTTTCTTACTCTATCAACATCTACTCGGTGACGGTTCTTATCAAAGTTAATGAATCAACAGTACCGGTCCTCACATACGTGCACGCGGACTCTATTTTCATTTTCTATATTACATATACATATATATATATATGCATCTCTTTCCGTGAGCTTTTATGGATTTGGTTATCGTCATTGCCCCACCTGCATATTCGGATTTGATAAGAAACCTGTGCATGCAATGCAAAAAGCTCCACATTAATTCGGAATTAATTCAGTGATTTTCGGACTTTAGACAGAATTATTCAGAACCACTTAGAACGACGTGTTCCAGTCACTACGTTTGTCAGTCGTAACCGTAATGACAAATTGGGGCGATAGAGCGCAGATATTCAGTGTACGTCGGAGAGAACGTACAAAACCGTTCCCCTCTGAGATTGATCAAGCTTACGATCCACGAAGACGAGACTGGGATGAAACAGCCGGGAAAGAGTTCGGAATTTAATTTCCTTTCCAACGTAAATTCCAATAACCCCGGTAGAATTCCGCAGTATAGTGGAAAAAGCAGGGAGGGAGGTATTTCATGCTTTTTAGCTATATAACCCCGTGTGTTGAAAATGTAATGTAGGGTTAAAGAGCAGCCTGTCAGGATGTAATGAATATATATTCACGTGTTATTATCTGTTCAGCCATTGGACGGAAGATAAACCTTAGAGTTGTGCTAACAAACGGTTCGATCAAAAACGATTTATTGAAACGATAAATTGCCTCCGACAAATTGCAAAACTTCAAATCCCACTGTGTACTCGCTGTCGATGCCATGCAGCTAAACAATTAACCCATGGTTCGTTGACCAACGGTGGCCAAGCAGATAAGGTCGAGTCGTTTGGATGTGAAGGTCGCGGGTTCGAATCCCGCCACCACCGGTCAACTTCTCCACTTGGCAGCCCTCTGTTGGCCGCGGTTCCCTTCCTGACAAATGGTGCACAGTGTTACTTCATTAATAAAAGAAGTCAAAAGATATGGGAAAAAGGATGATTAAAGGGGCAATAAAAATAACCCAAACACCATTTTAGCAAGACCAAACAATGGCGTGGGCACACGCCTTCTCACCAAGTTAGAACGGGGTAGCAAAAATGGAAACTACTTTGAATGACCCATCCAAGTTTGCAAAAAAAAGAAACGAGGGAGGCAGAAGGATAGAGCAGGCGAAATTGGGTCGTTCGTATAGAAACGCCTAGGAGCTTGGACACAGAAAAACGCAGTAGATTCGGTCACATGTGAACAAATTTGGCCACCGAGAATCGCTATCGGTAGAATGCATGGACTGCCGAAAATAGATAAGAACGGGGTCCCTCTCACTACTGTTCCTACTACGAGGATCACAGCTAAGTCACTCGAAGTCCGCATGTTTACCACACTACCGACAGAACTGGGGTCCAGCAAACAATGAAATAGTGAAAATTTACTCAAGAGTAATCATTTGGTTGGACTAAAATAGATCTGAGGCGCAAGTTCACGTTGAACCCTAATTCGGGGTGTGTTGTTCACTTACGCCAAAGGCAAACAATTCTAAGCAAATGTAAGTTTGATTCAGGCATAGTTTCGAAAGTTTTTGGGCAAAATGTCCCACAAACACTCAAACTGCATTAAACCAAACAAGGGAAAAATAACGATTTGACTCACCTTGATTTCGTGTGCTCGTGCGCGTGCACACACCCACACACACGCACACACCAAAAAATTGAGGTAGCACGGCTACCTTGGGGCAACTGCTCCCACGCCACTGTTCAAATGAGTTCCATTTAGTTTGACTGAGTCAAATTATCCATTTGTGTGATCGATCTTTCCGTAGCTCGTACGCACCCGCCCATACAGACGCACATACGTGCTTGCCTTTAGGCACGCTCAGCTCATAGTACAGATTCTTGTGTGCGTGTGTGTGTGTGTGTGTTTGCCTTTATTTGTGAACGCATTCGTTCTCATTGCCTGTGGTGACCTTGAGCAGCCACTGTGTCGAGCAAGGGAATTATTTAGCACGTGATTGGTTCCTCTTCTTACGGTCGCTGTAGTTCGTCTCTCCCTCTCTCTGCCGTCAGCAATTTATCTGCTGCGCCGGCTCATACACTCTTGTATGTTGTACACCCACGCTTAGAAAATCCACACAACTCACGCCATCCCGAAGTGTATTGGATTGCGGTCAGGCCCATTACCGATTATCCCAGCCCAAGCAACGCGCTAGGTCTCGGCCTGACCTTCTTTACCGAGAACCGAACACGTTTTTAGGTAATGGTACATGCTCACCATCGTGTCTGTCTGCCTGTTTGCGTGATGCACGGTACGACACGGATGCGATGCACCTCGAACTTATGTACTACGACAGATGTGAAGTCATAGAGTTCAGTCAGCATTCTCGGCGTCCAAGGGACTCGGTGTCACTTGTGTTTTGCACAGTGCCGCGCACATACGTCGATGCTCACGCATACCCGCTTGCACACACACGCACACACACACGCACACACACACTTGTCCACATACCTACGCGCGCGCACACGCACGCACACGCGCATGCATACATGAGCAAATGACTAAAGCTGATATCTTCAATGCGCATCACGCAATAAACACTCCTATCGTGGAACTGGACAAAATTTGCGAAAATCTTCTGTGCGCGTGTATGTGTGGATGCGCGTGTGATCGAGGATGACAGGAAATGAAAAAAGTATAGCACGATCTTAGTCGATAAGATGAACTGCACGAAGGCTGACTGTGAGATGGCGACTGGGGGATCACTCGTCCTCGCCCGCCTTCTCCTCCTCCACCTCCGCGTTTTTGACGGTCATTTTTTTTTAAATTTTGCCTTGTTCTTTGAGAATAGTTTTATGGAAAATCCGGATAGTACCAGGCTTCCAGTTGTGCGATAGAATGGATCCAAAGTGTTTGCACATGAAAAGGATGCAGCGAAGTTTTGTTCTCCGGTTCTGTCGATGGTCACGTGATGAGGTATCAGTTACAACAGAATGTGGAACAGATAAGAGTCTGGTTGATTGCAAGTTATCAGCATGAAAATCGAAGTTTTTCTAACTATTTCGAAGTCATTATCATTTTTTGTGTGCGGCTGACACTGTTTTCTAGTGGATGACCAAATAGAAAATGAATCGACTGATTACTGGTCACAGAGAATGACGAGAAGATTTCTCAGGTATATCGAATGCGGAACATTCTGGCGAACATTTTGTATGGTAGGGGGAAGAGCAAATATTTTGCTATTAGTTATTTCCATCAAACAGCGTCAACTAAAAATATGGCTATTTTCAAGTGAGCGGCCAGCGAAGCTACTTTGACAGATTAGTGATCCGAATTCATCGTAAATTCAAGGATTGCACTAGATATAAATCCTATTTCACAGACCATGTTCTTTTGAGAAGCTAGACCGATTTCATTGATGTAAACGGCATCTGATAACCAATGGAAATTTGGAGGTTTGACCGGAGAACACTGAGATTTTGTTATGTTTGTTTGGAAAGATAAACTCGACAAACATATTGGAATTATCAGTGGCTGATTATTTCTTTTGGGGAATACCGCTCGACTGTTCTGGGCAACTGTACTGGGTGTGTCGCGTCTGAAATGAAAATATTTCATAGTAGGACTCTAGCAAAAGTAAACGGAAGAAACTGTTGATCCGGGTGTAATCGGTGCATTGGTTATCTTGTTGGTTTGCCCTGAATCGCCTTATCCAGATCGTGTTTCGTGGAATTATAAAAGTCCTAACGGCTGCGTAGAGTTGAACAGTTGGAAGGTGCATAATTCAGGTGATACATTTTGACAAAATTGTGTGACAGTAAGAGAATATTTAATTTTTCGAGTTCCGTTCGGTCACAGAATAGGATACCGATCGTCAATATCCCATCTGTTAGATCTCGCATGCATTTACCTATGATTACGTGCTCTTCGACAGTTTATTCGTTCAGCTATGCACAAAAGAACAAAAACGCACTTCTGATCGATATATTTGCCAGTTTGAATTTCTATCTCGGACACATCTTCTTGTTCGATTTGTTCGACAAAAGACAGGGCTGACAATAGATATTTAAAAAAAAGAACTTCACACACAAATTCCCCACAGTTATTTTTGTAACAAATGTTTACAATCAGGAATGCGATAGAAAAAAACGGGATGAAACTATTTGACGCCTGAATTGCCCATTCATTCGGCGTAATTCGCCTCGGACAGTTTGGCAAATATCATAAATCGATTTGAGTAGCAGAACATTCGGTTTCTTCTATGGATGATTTATCATGTCATTCCAAGGATCTATTCATTGTAAAGTAGCCATAGAGGCAATGGACAACAATTTCCTACTTGGTGAATGTTAGTCGTAGTAGATTGAATGTTTTCACGAAGGAATTCGCCATGTGATATCATCACCGAGCCCGAACTGGGACGCGAACCCGGGGTGAACGATTCTGATTCGAACGCCTTAACCAGTACGCTGCGGGGCAGGCTCTGAACGGTTTGTTGAAGTCGCGCCCAACAAGGATGAAACAGCTGTACAGTGCTTCCGGGGTTTCTGGACGGTGAGCTGAGTTTCCTACTTGTTAGAACGCATCAGCATTACAAAGTCAAAATAACCGCAAAGCCTGAAATGGCGACCGGGAACCGGGCATCTTAACCCCTAAGACAGCCTAAAATTTTCTCAGCGGTTTATCGAAATGCAGTGATGCATGAACCTAATCGGAAAACCAAACTCCCAACTATTCCAATCGAATAAGTAGCTTCGCTTTGCGGATTGATTAGAAAGTCTGATATGTGTTAAAATTGCTGTAAACAAGAGCCGCTAGTTTTACAAGTGACTGTAAAACTTGCTTTGAGAAAGACTACCCACGGTAGTCGAAACGTTGGCGCATTACATCTACTAACAACGCTATGTTATTAACATTATATCATTCACAATTAAGACCCGCTAGTTTTGAAAAAAATAGTAAAAATATTGGGTGTCATGATAAGTAGTGTGGAAGTTCGATACACCTCTGATAAGCAGCTCGATAAGTCTAATCACTAGGAAGTTTGATTGAAAATCGTTTTCTCTGGATTCGCCATAGCTGTGTAGTGCTGACAATTCTGAGCGAGAATAAAATAGCATCATAGCATTTCCATGGTTTGCCATGAAGAACCATTTGACTGACGGCAACCCATGAGACAGCCCTCGAAGCAAATAGGACAAAATTCTTAGGTGCTTCATTGGTCAGGCAAAAATTGCACATTTTGCTATCATTTACTTTTGCCATTCTGACACAAGTTTCCGAAAAGGACATTTTGTTTTGTCCACAGTTAAAGAAAATTCAGAATAAAAGTGCTTTCGAAAAATCCGAGTTTTCAAATCAGTCGGTCACCAGATGTCGATGATGATTGTATTTCAAATCGTTTATCTTTCATCTTTTACTTCCTTTCTTAGCGAAACAACAATGTACATCATCTCTCAGGACGGTGACCGCAGTCAACAGAGGGCTTCCGGATGGGGAAGTTGACCGGTGGTAGGAGGATTCGAACCCGTGACCTTTACGTCCAAACGCCGTGACCTAATCCGCTTCGCCACCGCCGGCGACTAGGACAGAATAGGAATAAATAAGACGCGGCTAAGGTAACGGCCGGTGTCAGCATATAAAAACCGTAGTCAAAATACAAAATGATCGATAAAGTTTATACAGATCAACCACATTCTCTCCGTATTCGGCCTAGAGAAGAAGAATGAGCATTTTGTCGTACCGTTTGGAAGTATCAGCTAGTCGATAAGAGGCCCTGTTGACATAGGGAAATTTTCTGATTACAGAAATCGAACATATACGATTAAGTGTAAGATGAAATCTGAGACTAATGATTTTGTGAAAGCATCAAATGGTTCTTTAGTCTACAGCACCACCGAACGGTTCATAACTGTATGCAAAAGTATGCTTAGGTGTCTAGTCCCCTATTGGATTGACATTACAAGGAGGCAGATAGCGGCTATTCCGCAGTACAACCCCCAGGGACGGATGAGATAGATTTTCCCGTTTCCTAAGCATCCATAGGATCCCTACTTTCGTCCAAACCACAGATGGATTGCTTGTTCGTTGATCATTCTCTGTTGATATCTTTGATTCATTGAGTTCCATGACTTTTCGGACATACGAAGTAAATACTGCAATCACTTACAAAGAATCATAGGAATTCCTTAACAGTTACTCATCACTTACAACTCCGATTTGTGTTTCTTTTTCGGCCGTAAATTAGGATCCAAATGTTCGCAGAAAAAAACTGATTCGATCAACAGATTTCCAGGTTTGGTAACTGTACTCAGCTTATTGTTATTCGTGTACGATAGCAATGCAAACTAATGCTCGGTTTTTTCATGGCCTTCCGATGCCGTTTACCACCCTTGCCTCACGAACACCCTCCTCATCCCATGTGTCGGACGAATACATCCTGTGGATTTTTATGAATGCGAACATGACCGCTGGTGAACCATAGAAACCTGTGAAGAGAATGACAGAAACGAATAATTGGCCAATATTATTTTTACATTAGAAATCGACTGTAAACAAATGTGATAATAACCATAACTACCACTTGCTATCACGTTCTCCCTGTCTTTTGTTCTCGTTGCCGTATGTGTTGATGCATCATTTCAACCTGCGAAATAGGTTGTTGTGTTCGAGGCGCTCTTGTATTAAAGTTACACGCGTAGTCGGAGGTCCGAATTCCGACGACCAGTCCCGTACCGCAATCGTCTAAATGAAAACGGGAACCCATAAGGTGTTCAGAAATGATGGACACAACTACGAGAATTCGAGTTTCCACTTGGACTACAACAACAGTACAAGAATTTTGTTGATTTGACTTGGTTCGAAGTAGGCGAGATGGAGGCGAAAAAAAAAACGTTTTCGCTGATTTCGTACGCGAGTTGCAGCTGTAACTCTTCTCACTCCGAAAACCCTTTATCTGGGTTTGAACCCAACGTGGTTGGCTCGGAGCATTAAAAAAAATTGCTAATCGAATATTAATCAATACTCGAAAATGTGCTTCATGAAAGAAAAGCATGCAGCCGTCTTCATTTCGCTTCCAGGATGATAACTAGCTGTCTAATTGCCAACAATAAGTGAACCGAAGAATAAACCGGTCAAGAAGTCGACAATAAATGGGACTTCTCAACAGATGTGCATAAAATAGCTGCCTTTATCAGACTACTCACGGAAAACTCAGTGTGGAAGTCTCATTTCGAGTCAGTGCAAAATGTTATGATAATCGTTCCTTACCTTTTGCTTTCTTTATCCACTAATCAGCCGTTTACGTCCATGTCAGAAGTCGCATGGCGAAGAAACCAAAGGGATCGCATGTCTGGAAGTTTGCGGCCCAAGGGAGGAATCGAACCAATGAGTTCCCCTATCGGAATACGGAAATACCGGTACCGTTAGCGAATATTTATCTTCCGCGCGCGCGTCGAGATCGATTTCAAACAATTTGAATGGGAAAACATTTTTACGAGCAAGATGATGGCTTATGTCTAGTGCCGGTCCAGGAATTTGTGGCTGTAAGTTAAAGTAGACCAGAACAAAATATATGTTGTACGTAAAAACTAGCACAAATTCTTTATTGGTTTAATTAAACGAAAATGGTAATTGATCAATGAGAAATACAGTTATCGAATTTGGTCAGTTGGCAGCCACATCCTCGATAGTTTATGCCAGTGCAAATTTTGTTTTCAGTGACAAGAACTGGACATCTTATTATTGTACTCGATCGATAAAATACACGTTAGAATCTTGCGGATTCAAATCTGTTTCTTCTAATCGAATCAGTCAGGGGTGTTATTTTGTAATTCCAAAACCGTCATCGCGTAAATTGGGGACTTGTTTATGTGGCACTCTATTACGTTCTATTTCGCGTGTTGTTCACTTTTAATGACGAGATTTTTGTGAAACTCAGAGTTCAACTATTCCAGGCCGTTATCGGTTGAGGAGCGGTGCAAATTCGAAGTGCACATGCATCAACAGCTAAGTACGTATTACTTACTCTATCTGCCTATCTTGTTTCTACGAAAATAAAAATGGGCTCGAATTCCATTCTGGTGCATACATGCCTTAAAATCGGGCATGCAGAGTGCTTACGCGTTTGTATTCAATAAAAAATGCATTTGCAGAAAGGGTATGGCAGGATATTTGGATCACGCTTACGTCAGATTTCGACAGTTATCGTGACCTCTAAAATCGTCGATGCAAAAAGAATGCTGGTGATAACAGGTCGAGGATGGTCTCATTTTGTGTGATGCAACATCAGTGTGCAGTAGACTATCGATGACCTACACGTAACAGTCTGGTTTTGATCATTCGATTGTTTGTCGGTTGTAGGTATCCAAATGGCGAGAGGAAATGTGTACTATCTAATTGTCAATCAATTTTCGCATTCTTCACCAATGTAAAAGTCCAATCCGACCATTGGAAGAATTCGCGCATTATTCATTCATCTCGCTGGCACCAACGCGATGCATGACGAAGAAAACACGATTTCCATTCGTTCAGGTGTTTGGCGCCTGTGTCAGTTTTAGTCGGGGCCAATTCAAGCGTTGTTTGATGCTTTCTTGATCAAAAAGAATATAACTAGTAATTTAGCGTGGGACTTGACATTTCCCCACGTGGTAGCAAAAGCAGCCCTAGCTTTTCTTGACACGTTCCTAATGTCTCCCTTGCTGAACTGTTTTCAGGTTTGTTTCAAACTGCAACAGTTTGGTTGGTTCCAGCTTCACGTCACTCGTTTAGGACGTATCCAATAGGGCACCGAATTTATGAAGACGTATGCGGATCGTGGAAGCATTCTCATCATTCTAGTCATCTTGTATCATTTAACCGTTTTCGCCGAACGGAGAGGTGCTTCGTCACCTTGGTGAAGTTGCATGTTTGAAGAATGACGAGTTAGAGCCTTCCCGGGAATACTGAAAAATCTAGTTGATAGGAGGTGTAAACGAAAAGAGTTATCACTACCAAGAACGAGCTGCACATGCGTAGGGCAGATTGTCGTAGTTCTATTCACACAGTGGTTTAACAGCAACAGACTACTGTTGCTGTTATTAGCAGCAGCAGTAATGTTAGTGATACCAGTAGCAGTAATAATAACATCATTATTTGTGGATCTTTAATAGTAGTAGTAGTAGTAGTAGCATTAGTAGTAGTAGTAGTAGTAGTAGTAGCAGTAGTAGTAGTAGCAGTAGTAGTAGTAGTGGTAGTAGTAGTTGTTGTTGTTGTTGTACTGGCAGTAGTCACAGTAATTGCCATAGCAGTAATAGTTATAGCGTCAACAGTAATGGCATTACTATCAGTAGCATTAGTGCGGCTGTAAAAATGGGAGTGTCGTACTGGCAGTACTTAGCATTACTAATGGCAGCATTGTGCAGGTTGTAATAACACTGGATTCGGTTTTGACGCAGGTATCACTAGCAGTTGCTTTACTGGTACCAACACGATTAGAGAGCCTATTTGTCATGGTAGTAAATTGGTAACAGTATAAACATATCACCAAATCTTCCTGATTTCAGATTAAGTCGGACAAAATGTGATGCAACAGTAAGAGATAGGATAGAGGAGACCACTGTTATAAAGCAAAATACTTTTAGTTTTCAAGGTCCCTTTATAATTTTGATATTTCCGTCGATCATAACAAAAAGGATGGCACACAGTCAAATAACCTTTGCCAGTGTTGTCGGATTGCTTGCCTGGTCAATCTTACTGTTGGAGCGTGGAAACGAGGACTATTTTGCGAAAACCATGCTGTTAGCTTTTGCATTTCCAGGCAACAAGGCTGCACATTCTTTATTCCAACGAGGCTCGGGAAGTGCAGATAACGAGCCAAGTACCATCACTGGGGAAACATTCCCAATACGTGGCCAAACCAGCAGAGATAGGGGATTGTGACGGTATTATATAGTGTTGGTCATGATCAATGCATTGCTCCCACCGAACATACACGATCCGCCGTAAACTGTTCCTGTCTTACCCAACCACCGTACTGATAGTCGGAAATAGGAGCAGCCGTGTTTTGTCGCCAGATAGGATTAACTGGCGTGTAGTGGTATTATTTACTATGCCATGCAAAGAGAGGGTGATATTTTGTTAGCTACACAGATGCGCTTAAATCGAAAAGCCAATCAAAGGTTTAGGATTCAGATATTGATATTTTCTCTTCTATTCTCCCATGGTAAACAAAACGCCCAGAAATGTTTAGGCTTTGCTTGTCTAAATTGAGCGTCAATTCATCCTTTTCCGTCCCGCAGACGATGTTCTGTTCCCGGTCGACACGAACCAAGTAATGGAATTCATCACGTGATCTCACAAGTTACGGGGAACACGAGGACATAGTTTATAAATTTCAAATTAATTATTTTGTTCATTAGGATCATCTTCAAATCCATTGACTGATCTATCAAGTAATCTATCAATCAGAAAGTTTTAGGAACAAATAAAAACGAAGTCTGGCTTTTTTATCCAACTCCGCCAGATGAAATAAAACAAAGTGATCATTTTATCCCAATTTTATTCACGCAAAATATGGGCTTATAAAGAATTTCCGAGCATTTCAATGAAGCCTTGTAGCTATCCGAATCAAAAGATGCCCAAATGCGGAAGAACACAGTGATTATCTGTATTTGTTTATCCATGTTTGAACAGTAGAACGAGGAAAAATATCCGCTCTGTACACCTTTATTTGAAGTGAACGTATCTCTGACTGAAATTAGCAGTTAACTCTCGGGACTTGGAGCCTCCCGTCTGTTATGACATGCAAGTGCATTACAAATTTCAATTTCCTCTTTCCGGTTAGAATTCAAGAATGCTCGGTTGCTAGAGTTTACAAGAGTTATGGTGATTTGCACAAATGACCAGCCTATTTCCAGTTTGAAATATTCAGTCTATCTTTCTAGGTTCCCATAGGGTACGTAAATTGTTTTTCCCATCAGCCATGCAGGTTGTCCCGTTGATGCCACGTCCTGCGGTACGTGTGAAACAAATACCGGTGAAACATCTTCTATCATTTTCCACAGACAATTTCAAAAAGACCTGTATTTATCCTTAAATGAACTGGTGATTATAGGTTAAAAGATGGCAGCAGAGAATATGCGAAATGAGAAATGAACCAAACAAAATGTTCTGGGGAAAACTCACGGTGCCTAGTTGTGGTTCAACTGTGAGGGCTACACGGACTCCCAGTTTGAATTCGCGGCGAATCTAGGTAGTAGTGAGAGATCTGAAAACTCATCGTGACAGGACAAAATTTTGGTGGTTTAACACTCGTATACCAGCAGAGGATTAAACACTTGCTATTAAATCAATACAAAATTCAGCCAACTATGTGTCATGTAGTTATTATTATCCTCGTCGCCCGTGGTTACCAGTAGTCATAGATACGTTTGACCAAAGGGTATTATGTACAAATACAGTTAAAGGACATTCTTGGAAACGTCACTGATATCGACTAGCAAAATTTATTCGGCGGACAGTATAAACATGACAATTTGAGTGTCTTCCACATGAAGCGTTCTGATCGTGTTACGTGAGTACATTTCTGCTGGATAGAAAAATAATTCGGACTGCCCATCTCGTGCCAGTCAGTCAATGACAAATATCATCTCGTTAACCAGAATTCTAATAATGAGAGTTTTTAGCCTGATCCATTTTACTAGACTTATCACCACTACTCGTCCAGCAAGGGGCTGCCAAGTGGGGAAATTGAGCGGCGGCGGGAGGATTCGGACCCGTGACCTTCACGTCCGAAAGCCGAGACCTTATCCGATTGGCTACCGCCGAACGACGAACAGCGAAACAGACCGGTCCCAGTAAGGCTGTACCCGGGTTCCAAGAAGGATGCCTGGGGGGATGTTTTCACAAGTGCTAAAATAGGGTGGCGCTAGAGCACTTGGAAGATTTTCCAAACCGGTATTGTCTTTCCAACGACACCCACGGGACAAGGACAGATCAGCAACTGTGGCTTCAGTAACTCCTAACGAAAAAAAAATTTGACATGAAGCGAAAACACTACAGAGAGCGAGAAGAGCTCATTGGTTGACCGCAGACCAGAATGATCTAGTCAGTGCAATGACAGCAGTGCCTGAAGGAAGAGAAAGGCATATTGTTTATACAAACGGGAGACAGAGAGAGGCCACACAGCTGCTTAGAGCTTCGAATAGATCAAGGAACAGTTAGAAGTTCCGCTTCTAATTTGCCACTTAGGATTAATGCTTTCATCAATGAGTTTGTCTTGCTGTACCTGATTCCTAGTTACGATAGCAGTTGACCAATGTATTGGAGAAGTAGTATGGATTCATTTTAAATCTAGCAAAGTTGAGAGACTACAACATTCCACACAGTGATTCGCTGAGCGTAATCTAGACAGGCTAATGTCTAAGGTGCTTGGCGGGCTCACGTTCCTACGGATTTAGACCAGTTAAGTTTAAAAACAAATAGAATCATTTATCATGATGTATTCTTGTCAGTTGATGGCAAATCGAACTTGGTGAATGATTTCGCAGAAGAGCGAAAATATGAGTGTTTGTTTTTGCCGTTTCCCTTTTTCATTTCCGTTATCAATGAAACGACAGCGTGAATCAGTATCAGGAAAAGACCTGCGGTCAACTGATAGCAGCTAAGTGAAGAAGCTGATCGCCGATGGGAGAATTCGAATCCATGAATTTTGGATTGAAAAGCCATGATACTGAATACTCGACCATTCCCGATTCGATTTACTTCAATATATGCATTGAACATTCTTTAAACTCGGTAAAAAGACGAAATATTGCACCATGTGCATTATATACTCAATTTCAGCTTTGTGCTTAAAAATTCACCGTTTTTGAGAGATTGCATTTTTGTCTTGGTCATTGTTCGACGATAAAATCTGTGCAGGACCAGGCTGAATCATTGGTCGCCAACTGTTGTGTGAAAGTAAGACTTGACCGAATACTCGGCGGTCAATTTCGAATAGATCATTGGTAACCAAGCGAACCATTAACGAGGAAATTGTCCAGTCACTGACTAATGACCAGAAAGCCGGTCAGCGTTAGTGATCTGTTGTTATACGGAGATGATTTTCGTCAGACAAAATGAAACGAATGAGTAAATCGACCATCATCGAGATCCGTGGCAGTTCCGCATATTCAACTTATAAGATCTCATATCTTATGCAGGCGCCGAAAGCTTCACATTATCGAGTGGCGTTTTCTGCGGAATCATTCTTAGTATTTTTGACGGAATTAGAAGGAATGCATATCTACTTTTTTAAAAGCTTCAATGCTGATACTGTTTTCAGTGTCACTATATATATATATATATAATATTGTATATGAGAAAGGTATTTTGCTACAGAAAGCGAGAAAGAAAGACTACTGATTGATGGCATTAGGCAATTGCAAATGTGACATCACGAATGGATACTACAATAATGCAAATGCTTTTGCCAATTACAGAAAACAAACAAGCACGGTTAGATGATGCATCTCATTAGGTAAATTGTTACTCTATTAAACAGCATGACAGTCATCGTAGTGACCCTGACGTATGGAGTGGCAAGCGCTCGCGCGTACGGTCCCATTAGGTCAGCAGTGTTAGCGAGTCGGGTGTCAGTGAACTGTTACTCACTACAAAAGTTACTTGGGGGTACCTCGAAATTGAATCTCAGACATTCGTGCAATTGGAAAAGGGTATCATGTGCCCAGTCCAATTGATCACCGTTGACTCTTTAGTTTACAAGCTCCACATAATGACAAGAATGCCGGTACCGTGACATGAAGGGCTATCCAAAATGTCTCCTTGTGCCTTCCATGTACCGGTTCACGAACTGGGATTTCATAACATTTTTTTGTAAATATTTGCTTTCTGCTACCACTGTAACAATGCATTGTAAAGGAAACTGGTCTTTTTCTAATCGAACTATTTGACTCCTTTTCGGTACCTACACCAGATAGCTAGCAATACTGGACAAACATCATATAACTCCTGTAATTCGTATCTCAGCAACCAGGACCAAATTACTAATTTTTAAATAGAGGCTACAAAAAAGTGAATAGTAAATCAAATCTCTGTTTCTGTAGTTTACGTGCTTGAACCAGTAGTGAAGAACTCGACCACGGACAGTAATGCAAGGATCCAGGCTGCTATTGCGAGGTGGACTGGGTCCGATCCAAACTACGACGTGTTGGGCTATGGTTACAAATCAAGTATCTATATACAAAATGGGAGGAATCTCGACTGATGTAATGCACTTGGGCCAATGGTGTTTGAGGGCACGTTTGAATTTCACGCTCAAACGTTGCCACGATAACGATTGGTCGGTTGTCTACGCAAGATACAACAAAGCTGTACCTGATCGTATCATTTGAATTGCACGTAGACTTGCCACTTTTTTTGGCTTAACTCAGAATAACGAAATGGAGATGAAAAATGTGGGAAAATTGTTTAAACAGAATGGTGCGAACTTTCGATGCATGTGCAAAGGAGAAAACAGATGAGATACCAGTGAACTTCCGGACAGTTCTGGTGCTTTGAGTTCAGAATCGTATCTCTTCTCAGATGCATTTCGGTCCAAGATGACAACTATAGTACCACTAGAAAGATGCTGCACCGCGCTTTTCTTTGAGTAATCTCAAATTCTCTCCTATGGGCTACTCCTTCCCGGTGTTAAAAGCTGCCTGCCTTTGAGCAGGATCCATCTGTAAGCTCATATAGGGTGAACTGACAGTCATTTCCCAGTGACATGGAAGAAATACACGAAACTTGTGTTTTGGAAAGATTAACTAATATTGAGCAAAGGAATTAAGATAACTGTTTTTATGGTCATCTCAATGTCCGTCTGATATCTTTGTTGTTCGAATTAGAAAAAACACCTGGAAATAATGGCAAAAACTTCTGAACATAAGGGGAAGATTCACTAGACAGTAACGAGTTTTCAAAGCCAAAAATGCACGTCTTTACTTAAGAAAATATATTAGTGAGCACTCTGGAGCAGTCGCGGAGTTTCAAAGCGATGCTGCGGAAGTAGCTTATCGGTCGGACAGCCACCTCTGGTCATGTGGTCAACACGGCTACGTTATAGCCAGAAGATGTGATTGCAACTCTCATCGCTGGTCGACTTCCCCACTTGGCAACACCCAGCAGGCCATACTCCCATCCCAAAAATGATGTGCTTATTGATGTGCTTACTGACATGTACAGGAGTAGCACAATTCAAAACTCATCATCTATTTTAGTCGCCACTTCAGTAGCATCAGAATAATGTACATGGAGCTCCTTTAAAGCCGCATGCAAGTTAAGTAAAAAAAGCTAAAGCAGGGTAGATGTAAAAAATTTGGAATGTGGAGAGGCTGCAATGATAGAAATAAGATGAATAAACAGAATGCTAACGCAATTCCTGCATACCTCAGTTTCCTTTGAGGCTATTTGTTTGTCCCGAGATGGCTGCCTTTGACAATGGGTCAAGTTACTTACTCGGCACAAGAGAGTGTATCTTTCGACTGACAGCTGCTGCTTGTACAAGTGATTTCCAAACAACATGCACTTTCTGCAGGCTAGGAACCACCGATGAGGACTTGCTAAAGAGCCCGAATCGAGTTGCCATTGTTTCTGACATTTTTCCCATGCAGACTGGACATACCTGAGTCAAACGCTACACTTATTGGGTCTCGGAATTCAGAAACTGCTTCGCCTCCCGAATTAGCAAATCTGTCTCGATTCGAAAGTCCACTGATTCGATTCATACTCTTTGAATTGTTGGTACACCAAGCTGTATCCTCGGAAACAAAATAAATCACCTGCCATTGATTAGGATAGGCCTTCTTTCGGAATGGCTGGACTTAACCTTTAATCATGCGTACACATCTCCGATGAGAGATCGGGACTAATAGGCAGATAAGCTTGCCTGGTCTAGTTCGCACAAATTTCAGTCCAGATAAGTTAATAAAGAATAAGGAATTGCGAAATTGAAACGATCGAGTACGTCACCGGGGGCTGGGTTGAAAGATCACCGACTGCTGCTTCACTTCAGTCAACTGGCATGGATTGCTTTTCATTTAGCTTTCTGTCTAAAATTTTCCTGATTCCGAGAAGCACCGTCTTAGAATTGTGTTTTTCGTGATCCTCTGATTCTATTTTCCCTCGTTCAGTCAACTTTATTTGATACGATCCATCCAAACACTCAACCACTGTGATCTCTTGTGTCAGCTAGTCCTCATCTGAAGAAAATGGCACAGGCCATTTGGCGTTCCAACAGTTTCCGTTTGCATAAATGGATCCGGGCTGGAAAGTCGAACCAGCACCTACTTACTAAGCATTTATATTTATTAATTAAGCTAACCTGACATCATGTATCTGGATTTGCTCAGTAAATCTGTCTAACGGCTATGCATACGTTGTCTAGGTTAATCTCTTACCATCATGCACTTTTTCTCATATAGAAATCACAAACCAGTAACTGTTTGACTGCCTAGTTCAATAAACTGCCTGTCGTTTCCCATTGGGGTTATCCGGAGCAGGGTTTGTTGGCCAAAGAAGGTACCCAGACGAGATCAACTCGGTTGCGTTTCTAACCAAATGGGTCTAGAGAACGGAAGAGTTCTATTGTTTGTGGGATGGTGTAACCCTTTCAAATGGTTTGAAGACCAGGCGCTTTTGGGATAAAATTGACTGAGTCCACTTTAAGCCATTTTCCATTGACTGCCATTCCAGTCTACCCATGCGCTGGGACCAGTTTTGAATTACTGTCTTGGGGCGGACATTCCTTTTGTGATTTTATTAAAGTCTAATCTGTCGCTCGCTGCGTTCTTCTATGACTTTCAAAACCGATGTCGCTCGTCTTGTGGTTTCAATACCCATATTAGTAAATGAAGTTCGTTGTAAATGTTCCATACCTTAATTTTGATATCATATTACCAATATTCTCAACTCTCGAAGGTCCCATTGCATTCCGTAATCTGGTAGCAGATGAAACAGAACGGCACAGATTGAATCATTAGCTGAACAACCTGCCGAATAATAATTATATTCGCTGCATCACTGTGAAAGTATCGAATCATCTGGTAGAACAGAATGCACCCAATTCCAAATTTGCAGCTTTTGCATCGCGTCCTGCTTTGAATGAGGTAATAAGAGATGTTCAATACTGTAATATGAAAGAAAGATGTCATCCTGTAACAGTTCCTTATTAGACGCTAGGATGCTTGAGCAAAAGATTCCTGGTCTAAACAGGTACTGTATTTTGAGGGTGCAAGAGAAGCCAGATGTCATCAGAGTACAATTGCTAACTGTGTTTCTAAAAGTCCGAGTCAAGTTGGCGATGTTTTGCCTAACGGGAGGGAGCTGTTCTTACTGAGATACTGCGTCCGACCCCCTGTTCGCGGTAGCTCAGTTGTAAGAACACCTGCCTGGCCGGTTCAATTCTAATTGACGATGTAAATGGCATCGTTCCGGTGAACAGTGGTCAGCTTGAATTCTTCTCGTGCACCGAAAAGAAAGGGGAGCATCGGTTATTTTGAGATGGCACAAGGGTCTTGATGTTATGCGCCATAGGAAATCAACTTAGACGATACCCATCCAAGAGTCCAGGCCGCTAGCCGGAATCGCGTCGGCGACCATCCGTTTGGCGCGCAGATGCTCTACCACTGAACTACCGTGGACACGCCCCTGGAACATATATCACCTTAAGTGAACATCCAATGCTGCACGAACCACGGCGGGTAAATGACTTCCCGTTCTAAAGAAAAAGGATCCTTCATTAGACATGCGTAATTTGGATATTCACAGTCAGGACAGTGCGGCAACGCTGAACTGTGGGTACACAGAAGGTATTGATTTATTTCAGTGGGCGCGATCAACGGAACAGAAAACACCAGTGGTATGATGTGCATGCAGGGATGTACTTGTGCACACATCCACAAGCATGCACACCAGCGTTCGTGCAACTGCGTAAGCCTAAATCATCTCCCACTGTATTTCGGAATTGTGTCAAGATTATCCTAATTTATCTCGAGTATATCCGGATTTGGGCAAAGCAACGTTTCGTCTTCACAAGATTTCGCAAGCGTACACTTGCTCACAACTGGTCACGTGATGCCCAGCAAACAGTTTACCGTACAGTAGGTGCACGTAAAGCTTATCACGTGGCAGACCAATGTGGCTGAATTCCGAATTAAACGGTTGGATCGGGGTTCCGGTTACGTTCGATACTACTCCAAATACTTCTAGCGAGATCCTGAAAAGTAATCTGGGAAATTCAATCGACTGAAAGAGGTCCGATGTCGTTGCCATCTACTTATCAGAATGATACTCGATTTCATTTGTGCATGGAGAAAACTAGTTGAAAGCTCTCTGAACTGACCTGGGTTTTCTTCGTTGAAACTATGGAAACAAAACAATTCCCAGCCATTAATATCTATGACCTCACACACATACATTATATATATATACAAATGCACAATTAGACGCGCGTAAATTCCTACATTGAGGTACGCATGTTCTAAAATACCGAAGTATGAGAAACAGAAAAGACCATCAGTATGTTACTTGCCTACTTCTTGAAGATAACGGAAATTTTATAAATTTAGAAAATAATGACTTCAGGGGGAGTAAATCAGGTAAGTGAACGGAGCGTTCGTGAATAATTTCGTCGCGTGACGATACCGATTTCCGTTCGCTTATTTCTGTTAGGTCCTCGGATCTTGCTAACTGCTTCAGGCCTTCACCACACTGCACGTAAGCAGTATTGTTGCCAAGCTAGCAGTGCCGTGGTGTGCAACAGTTTCCTCCCCATCCAACAACACTGCTGACAAACAATGGTCTGCAATTTTACCTTTTATGCTTTACTTCCTTTATTAATGACGCAAGAGTGCACACCAATCTTCACGAAGGAGGCCGCGGCCAACAGAGGGCCGTCAAGTGGGAGAGTTGACCGGCAGTGGGAGGATTCGAACCCGCAACCTTCACGTCCGAACGTCACGACCTTACCCGTTTGGCCACCACCGGCTACCCCATATTCTTCATTTATTTGGTTTTTTAACTAGGAGTCATACCGTTTGGATAAACACGAACTGTCTTCGACTCATCAGTTCTCAAGAAAACAAAAATCACGATAGAATCGACCATTGGGTGCGCGCAATTGGATTAACAATGATCCGTACAAAAGGAAGAGAGACTAAGCACGCTAGCGTACACAGAACCCGGTGTTCACAGGCAAATAGGGACTGATTTCAAATCCAGTTTTCGCTGTATTTAAATCGAGCGGGTTCAGTCGGTCATCATAATTCTAGTTCAGTCAAACCACACTTAATGAGGCAAGTACCATCAAAATAGCCTCTGGCCTCTCAACACATCTGTTTGGTTTACTGGTCACGGTCAGACCATTTACATAGGTCCTCTAAGGTCCAAGCACATGAGTCTATTTCTCCCGTCTATACCATATCAAGATGGAATTCAGAAAAAATTTTGAAATGAGAAACTATAAGGCAAATGTGAGAAATAGTAAGTTTACTTTCAGAAAAAGTAGCTTTGGTAAATCGCGCTCGCCCCAAGTGCGTCTCATTGGTCAATTGGGTACACTAACCATGATTCTTCGCCTCTCTCCTCGCGGTCCTTGTCAAAAGGACTAGGACATGCCTCAGTCGAGCATCACCCGTGCTAGTAGATGGGTGTCAAAGCAGCGCAACGCTGTGCAGCTTGGTAACCTGTGTGAGACGATTGAGGTGCCCGACTGAGGTGTGTCGTAGCTCTCTTCACAAGGTGTGTGGGGAGTCAGGTGACGAGCCGTGGACTGGTGACTGATGAGCTCAACTGGCCAATGAGATGCGCCGGGGACGGGTGAGATTTACCTCAGCCCCTTGATCCCAAATTAAATCTACTGTTTCTCATTGTGAATGATATAATATTAATAACACAGCGTTGTTGGTAGATGTAATGCGCCAACGTTTCGACTACCGTGGGTAGTCTTTCTCAAGGCAAG
>LUCM01000431.1:0-19549 GCA_008360955.1 Fasciolopsis buskii | reverse complement strand
GATCAAACGCTTTGTTTGTTTAGGGGGAGGTCGTCCATGATGGCTGTAGAGTTGAGCAGTTGTATATCTTAACAACATTGTGTTATCAGCCCTGAATGCTGCAGTAATTACGATCGTAGGTTTAACACGTGCTAGGTCTAAGGTGCAACAGTTGACATTTCAAAGCTAATAAGCACAATGTTTTTGCATAAGCTCCAAGTATGATCGTTAGAATAAGTGCACTTGCACAATGACCCAACCTTCAACGGTTGCCGTTTGCGTCAAGTATAAACAAACGTCAGGTTCATTATGCAAGATCAGAGATAAGCCGTTTGACCAATCAAAATGGTCGATCCATTCTTGGGTGGAGATTTTGAAGCTTAGATTCAAACCGAACGTTAATGAGCTTTTGTGTAAGACATTGGAACAATCCGCTTCCATTTTAGCAAGGCTGCAATTTGTACTGTTCTCCAGCATGCCGATGCAAAATCGTACTCACCCAAACAAGCTAATACAAGACGAACGAATTGGTAAGCACTTAGTTATACTGAAACAAATGAAGTCAGCACCCGATAGTCGTTATTGAACCCAAGTGACTGATAGGCATAAAAGCACCTAAATAACAAACAGCATGTTTTTATAAACTGGACAGTAAGACATTTAACTAAATTTACTGGGTGACGTGTCCGTGACAAAATTCCGCGATGCTTGATTTCGGACAGCTCGAGAGAGAGAGATCTGAAGTAGCACGTGCTTTTATCGACTTTCGTTCCATTTAGTTCCGGCAATGTGCCGATCAGTCCTCAAGTTAACAAGTCTGCCAGTCATTATTGGTCGATAAAGTGGAAATAGCACTCAAACAAGCGATACTCAGTCCTTCAGCTAATAGTATGACCAATAATCCCACATTCCTCTAGTTATCACAAAATGATTTTTTTCACGGCAACTGATCTATTATTTACACAGGGAACTTATGGCGTACAAACCAACAGCATGATAACGCCTATTTAAAACCAGGAGAAATTTTGCAGGTGGAAGGATGTTGGACCCTGTCGTATCAAGGTACGCAAATACCGTTTTCGTCACCATATAAGACAATATCGAACGACAAATTTCCGCGGATGCTGTGAGTCGACCGAAAACCATGGTTTACAACGATACCCTTCAGAGTTAGTGTTGGGAACTTTCAGTCTCCAGTGGAGAAAATACGGTAATTTCCACAGGTCCCTTCGTTGAATGATACAAAATCAGTGTTCACGCCTTTAAGCGCCCGCTCCCGCTTCTAAGAGATTTACTATTCATCGACAGCAACCGCAAGGCAAGACTGGTAGATGGACAAATGAGAGTCACAAGCATCACATGATACTTTCTCCTTAACTTAAAGTACCCAGGAGTGGAAAAATTGAAAAAAGAGCATCATTACCGTAGCACCATAATTTCGATCAGTTAGCAAACGGATGACCTTTAAGATCCTGGGTTTTAGTGGTTATTCATATTCCTATTTTGTTCAGAGGTATTTGCCAATTAATACGCTTGCAAAGGTATATGTCAGTGGTCACGTAATACATTAGATTTCTAGGTCACTCATCCGTCAATAACTCGTGATGAAAGTGGCGTAAACATGCATCAATTTTGGAGTGGCTAGCGCTAATGAATCATGCGAGTGATCGTGGCATGATACCTGTTGGCACTGTCAGGGTCCGTGGCACTCCAGACCATGTGTATCATCATCATTCTTTAGTGTCAAACAGTATGATGAGCCCCACTGAGTTACGCATTGCTATCGAAAGAATGAACGTGCAAAGTGGACAATGAGTGGATCTAGAAAGACAGGAAAAGAAAAGAACGCCACAGAAACCAACAGATGAATTATAGCACAACTGCACAAAGGTACTTGTTTCCAATTATTCTGAGCCGATGGAAAATAACAACGCAACCTCCATTGCCCACGGTTCACTTCCATATCATTCAATGTCTTCATCCAACTGGTTAACGGACCTTTCGGACCCCAACGAAGAAGTGGGGCACTTACTTTACCCAAGTTCGTCGCACATTTTCTCATTCAGCGTTGCCACACCATCTGTTGACCTCCATTCCGTGGGCGGAACGGAAAACAAAGTAACATTATAGACGAGTATTTGCTGTATGCAACACGTTACCCGACCAATGAAGTCAATTAAGATTGATACATTGCGATAGGATAATCTCAAAACCGACATTCAGTCTTAGAGTTCAAATCTGCACATTTCTCATGTGGTCACTCCATCAAATCCTAGGGATGCTACGCAAACAGAGGCACTCAACAACACCCAAGCGACGAACATTTTCAACAGGCAAACTTCCACCACACAACAGAACCAAGCAAATTGCAGCGAAGTCCAACGTGCGCTGCCTGAGCCTTCGATATACACGTGCCAACTCCTACTATCGTGCTAACATTCGCAGTCAAGAAGCTACCGAGGCAACTGAAACAGTAAACAATGGTTATTTTCTCCTTTTTCGGTATCAAGTTTGGTACTACTGTCGTCCAGTCTTGTAACATTTCACACTTTGAAGATGTAAAGCACATGCGGAATGGAGCTACAGCCGCTGACAGTTTGTTTAGTGCATGTCGCGTTTATTCTGCAGATTCAAACAGGCCCACAAGGTCGTCCGCGTGATCTAATTCGTACAGCTTATCATATGCCATTTTGGCGCCTGTATAATGAAAATCCCGTTAAGCATCCTCTGTTACCTCGCCCATTGCAATGTCAAACAAGAATTGAGGGACGGGATACTCTTGTCGGACACCGCTCGGCGTTTGGAATGGGCTTGATGGTTTACTGTGTACCTTTTACCCAACCCTATGCATGCGAGTACAATGCTCGCAACATATCCGCGAAATTCGGCAAATCCTTCCGGTTCGGTTCGCTAAGTCGAAGACGCCTCACAATTACAGAAAAACCACAATTGTCAGGCGGCGGAGAGTGTGGTGAGTACCCGGTAACTGATGAAGGATAAAAATCTGGTCATCGACACCTCAACCTAGACGAAATCCGGTCTAACGTTCGCGCACACTGCTCTTAGGAACCGCTGTCAAACGAAGCAATACGATTCCAGATAAACTGATCCCACGATGACTACTACAGTGACTGCGCTCTCTTCTTGAATATGGGTACGGTCTGTGAAGCATCTCACGATAACGGAATATGCTCCTTGTTCCGAATGTCACGGAGTAAGGAGGTGAATGCTTTCCTCAGGGTCTCCTCACCCAGTGTGAAAAAAACTGGAAGCAGTTCGTCGAGACCGGACAATTTTACCCGCTTCAATAGACGAATGTTTGACTCTACTTTCAATCTCATTGAGAAGTCAACTGACAACTCCCAAAGACTCACAGCTAATATTTCCTGAGTAACTACATAAGCGCGTGGCCAGCTAAACTGCTTCTTTAAGTATCCAGCACAACGACAGGGCCTTTGTTTTCTGCCATGAATGGGCTCTTCATCTCTATTATATATGACTCCACTCAATGAGCTTCTTGCCCGCCATACCAGCTTTAAAGTTAAAACAGCCCACGGCTGCTATCTAAAGCAGTTGCTATTTACATTTCTTCGGTTACCTTAACATAAAAGTCTTCAAAGTCGTTCTTAGGGCTTATTGTCACCTGGCGTTGTAGATATCGTCGCATCATATTCATTACCCTACAGGTAGTAAGCTTACACTGTTCTTCCACTGGGCTCGGAGAATCTTGATAAATCCAGCGTCTTCGGTGGACAGCAGGTTTAGGACCGCAGGCGAAACCTGCTGTCCAGTGCATCGCCTGCTTGATTTGATCCCACTGCTCGCCGACACTACTGTTCGTCGGAGTTCTCAATCCGCCTGAAAGTTATCCATCATAACTGGTACGAACAGCTGAATCAGGCGAGCGTTCTACGGCCAACCGGATTCGCTGTTTGTGCCGATGGCAATTCAGTTGCAGCGAAAATAGCATTAAAAATATCGCACGGTCCCATTCTACGTACGTCAACCAGTACAACCTGGGGTTCTGAACAGAACCGCACCATCGGTAGCATATTGCGATTTGGTCGATTACCTTTGGAATTAAAGCGCCGTATGACTGTGCGACGAGGACTGCGTCGAAAACCCGTAGTAAATAAGAACAAACGAAACCAGGGAAGCCTATCCCTGTTATCTATACTCCTAGAGGGTAAGACTTAATGCCACATACAAGCTTCTGATGCATCAATTTCTAAATTGTGCATTGAAAGCACGTGCCACCACTACAACGTTAGAGCCTTTTCTTTTGTCAGTGCTATTCTGCTGGAGCATATGCCGAGATGACAAATAAGCTACAATTGACAGAGCTATACTTCCGAACGCCGACTGACTACTGATAGCATATGAGACGTAAACAACTACAAGCTAAGAAACAATCAAAAACGGCCACTTCAGTCGTGTCATCCAAGACTATTCCTACGCCGCGCTGACCAACAATTCGAGCTGCTTCGTCTGCTGTGGTGCATAGGAATTACCTTGATGAGATACTGGGCACAGCTAGTTGAGTACACTATTCGAGTCGTGAATTTCTTTCAATGGTGCAGCAAACATTCGTTGACAGTAAGTCCAGTGTTAGCGTCTAGCCACTCTCATGACTAGCTTGCATGAGAGTGCACATAGTGAAGAAATCGAGATTCACAGGCTGAGGCTTCAGCAGATTTAAAGCACCAAATTCAAAAAGACTTACAAGACTATTTGAAACGGAACCACTATAATTACTGGGTCTGTTGTCAGTGGGGTATTTGAGGTGAAGAGCCGGGAAAATCAGATGGCTGGGGACAGAAAACTGAGGTTGGACAGTAAAGAGGGAATTGTAAGCAACAGACCTATCGTTACCTACCCTGTTTGAACTAACAGGCACCAAGTTCTTGACTATCCTACGCGATGACTGATGCAGTAAGGGTTTATTTGTAGACATGAAACTCATGAGAGACCGTAGACAAATACAGGCTAGGAGGTTGAACCACCAAGCAGCAGAATGACTGGGGTTTTTAACCAAAGACTTTGGTTCTAACAAGAACCTGACCGCAAAGAAGTGCAGAGTGGCTGAGTGGAATCCCATCTGCCTGGATTAGTTATTTTTCCACTCGTTTTCCCCCATTCCATTGGCAACTCAAATCAACCTCCAACGTGGACTAGGAGACCACTTCGTCAGGCTTCTATCCATTGACCTTACAGGTGATTGAAGATTCGGTTTGAGAAAAGCCATTATGCACGGTCCGTTGGGTCTTGGGGACATGCAAGCCGCCACACAACGTCAACGTGTAGCCTCACCGTGGCAGACCACGTTTAAACTAACGAGAAACCGAATTCTGCCGCCTGCTTTTCCGTAAAACGACAAATGAATGCTCGCGGTGTATCAGATCCAACAACATACATAAAGCCCAGTGCATAATGGTTATTAAAACTGATATGATCCACAGAAAAGATTCCTGTTTTCATGCATTGTTGACCGCTGGCTTTGAAGCTCAGTGCACGAACGGCTCGCTGCCCATAGAGTTGACATGAGCAGTGTGCAAGTGGTGCCTGACTGATTATGAAAACCGCACTTTCAGCAGCTCTGTTGTGCGCTTGATAACTCTCGAAGATGAACCAAATTCTGTTTTAACCTAAGAAGTGATGTGACAAATTGAGTTTTAAGTAGCGCATATACGGATAGGTGTTCAATAAGTTGTGCCTGAACCTCGGGTATTGTAGCATGGTGCCAGAGAACAAGCTACGTTGTTATTGAAAACACGATGATGCCCACCAACATGTGACTTCGGAATGGATCTTCGAACTGGGTGCTAAGTGACTTCACCAACTATAGTACGTGAAAAAATCTGGTCAATAAGCAGCAAACCGTATGAATAACAAGCTAGTAAGATTTAAAATGGAGAATGTAAATTGACATAACAAAATATGATGGTCTCTTACACAAAGCAACTTCCCCTGAGTGGATTTCGAGAACGAATTTAGTTTAGAGCCATAACCATAAGACGAGAGAATGGTAAAAAGCAGACTAGATACGCTACTGATTGTCCTGGTTAGGAGAAAATTGAACACTAACTGGATACATTTTGTATAAGAAGCAAATAGAATCGTCACAAATGATGAGGATCCCTGAGATTTGACGGGTAGCGCGTGTACTTCTTCTAGTCTTGCTTCTCCAAGTCCGGATTCAGCATGGCCGTGCGAATATTCACAGAGGAGGCGAATGAGAGCCAAGCGATATACGGGATCATCAGGTTGCTTGCGAGTTCATTGACTGGGCGGAAAAGAAAGAAGCATCCAATGACACCACCGAGTGTACCCAAGATCACCGCCACAGACTGCGCAAGTTTGTACATACGTTGATCGTATAGGGGAAAAGTAGAGGGGAAAACACAAATCACACAGAAACATGTAAACAATCTGTGCTTAGGATTCATTCTCTTAGTACTAGCATCCTATCAAAAGCCTTCATCGTGTGCAACCAAAACTCTTTTTCTTAGTAGCAAACAAGAAAGTGCAACTGTCTCATCTGGATACTCAGGAACCATTGGATACTTAGATTATACTGATAAGGTACACATACACACCAACTAGGCACGTGTCATAAAGTGTAATAGTATGCATGACCGATTATTTTCCAAAATTATAAGACAAACGGCAACCGGAATTATTACATGATTCCGAAAATTAGTTCCATTTTCCAGAAAGGTTATTTGCTTTCATAAGACTTGGTTCAAGATGCCAAATCAAAGCACCGAAAAACAGTAAACAAACAGACCAGAGAAACAGGCATATTTCTGGTGCACGGAGGCCACTGGCTGAGATCTCGTGGTTCTCAACCAATCAGTCTAACTGCATCTACACAAGCCAACTCAATGGTTAAGATTTTCAAACTTTCTTGCCATTTTTTTGTTTAGCCACCTCCACCCACCTTTTGACTGCTTCCTGCTTCGAAGAACAGTGTACAACGAGATAGACGTGTTCTTATAGTACACAAAACGTGAAATAAAGTAAAGGGGGTAAACCTCATGGGCGGAAGACACTGTAATGGGGGAAGTGAGGGCGACATTCACGTAAGGAGCAGCTTGTTGATCCTACTTTTGAAGAGGAAAAGATTGGAATTGGATCGGAATACAGAAAGTAGGAATCCCACAGTTTTCAAGTCCGGAAAAAAATGAAAGAAAGAAGTACGACACCGAGCAACAGAAGCATGATACGGATGATTAGTTGCCTATGTAGAAGAGTGAGAAAAGATTATGGGAAGAGGAACTGCTGGGATAGCGAAACAACCGTCCGACAGGGGGCTAGTGACTATAAAATAAATGTTAATGAAGGATAGTCGATCAGCCCGATGGTCTTTCGCTGAACCTGATCAAAAGGGGAAAACGGGGTAGATGAAGTTCTACCCTCCATGTAACTGCAATATTCAAGTGCGGGGAGGACTTGAGCTTTGCACAGTAAAAGATGAGTTGTGATGAAGAAAAGCAGTACGAGAAGCAAACTCACGTGTGAAGGGAGACCAGCATAGAAAAAAAAACAAAGATAAAGCAAGAGAAACAGAATCTGTGGAACTCAAAATAGACGGATCGAAGGATGGATGTGGGGAGAAAAAAATGACATCTCAAGGAAATCGAAAGAATTTTGGAAGCAGTAAATGAAACATGGTTGTTGGAACCCCACGAAAAGGTGGGAGGCTTGAGATACACCGGTGATAGCAGTTACGATCAATGTTGGTGTTCGCACGGCGAAGAGTGCGGTAGGAAAGAGAACAATGGAGAGTGGCTTTGTCAGCAAAAGAGTGGACTGGATTGGAGGTAGAGGATAAAAGTCATTAATCAATAAAGAAAGAGAATGAGCGCAAGTACCGAACCTCGGAAAATACTAGAATTTACTGGAAATGGTTGGGACAGGGCTCCATCAACTCGGATTGAGGTGGTTCGCCTACTAGAGAAACTTGGTGTTCACAATACGAAAGACGGCGAAAATCTGAAATTGGGCAGTTTCAACTGAAGACCTTTGCACCAAACTCAGTCGAAGGCCTTAGAAATGTTCAGCGGAACCGGGTGTATTTCTCTGTGGTTGTCGAATGAAGCTGACTGAAAGTGAGACGAGCCCCAGGAGACCGCCCATTGGACAGCAAGATCAGGAACCATATTAGAGGTCGCTCAGTAGACCTTTACGCTCGAGAAGCAAACGCAACTGTTCGGACAAAACAGTTACACGAAGTGTCAACTCGGGGGCACACATTTTAAAGCCAATGGATAAAATACCGTCCGGACCGGCTGATTTGCAAACGTGCAGAGAAGGCAGTTCTTGACATATCTTCCCTGTGCTGACAGAAGGCGCAAAAAGAGCGATAATGATAGACTGAAAGAAACCAGTAAAGCGGAATTAGAGGCAAGCCGGGGAGCAAAAACCGCAGCCCTCTCGCGTGGCTCACAAATATCACCAGAGGAATTACAAATAGGAGGAAAATCGGAAGGACAGAAATTGCGAGGGACTGTAAGGAACCGGAACGTTCGGCCACGAGTGGTGGATAAGAGTAAGCTTGCTTTGGTTCTGTATAGTTGCTGAACACTTGCTCCTAGCTTGCAAGAAACGGTGGTGGGAGGCGGGACTGAGCGAGCGTCGCCAGCAGCGAAATATTGAGCGCTTCAAGAGAACGCTAGATCGCATGCGTGATTAAACCACTCGGGAAATTTGGGTTTGCCTAGTCTGGGAAAATGCGGAATAAGATTCATGTTTTGAAGAAAAATATCAGTAAACTTGGAGACGGATGCGGAAACGTCTGAAGTAAACCAGATCATTCTAGATAAGAGGCTAAGATGTCGCGGAAACCGCCCCAGTCGGTTGAACTGCAGTGTCAAAATGTGCCTTGAGGAGGGTGGAGGGTTGCGACAATAAAGTTGACGGATGATTAACTGACACAATGATCAGACTAGCAAAACAGGGAGGGATAAAAATATATGAGCGGAGAAAGAACTCAATTGATGACAAGATCAAGAGTGTGAGCACGGTGGCCAGTTCCATCGGATATACGTGTGGGGAGGTCAATCAGCCGAGCTAAACTGTTGATCACAACGAATTACTCGGCTTCGTGTTCCGTGGTCGAAGTGTCAGAAATGTGCCATCCACCCGCGGTTGTGAACACTGAAATCTCCTAAGGTAGCAACATGACTTCTGGGGTCTGTAATAGTCAGACGTTCGATGGCTGTAGATAATAAATAAAAAGCGGAAGAGTCAGTACTGCTGCGGGGAACGATAAACAACACAGAATTAATGACAGAAGGAAGGAAATCCGGTTTTTAACCACAAGTTGGAATTCATGATTGGGAAAAGTCTACCTTTGGTGCCCGGTAGGTGACGGCGGATGACTAACAAAAGTATAGTCTACTGCTATGGGAACAAAAAAGAGTGAAAGGTGTAATTGGGATACTGAAGTGTGTGGCATCAAGTGAGGGAGGAGTTAAAAATGTCGGTCAAAAATAGAGCAAGAGGAGAAGACTGAGCAAATCAGTGGGCAGAATTAATATTGATCTTCAGTCCGCAAATGTTGGTGGGGGTAATGAGATCTGGTTGAATTCCTGCGTGCTAAGTGAGAGTGTGAGAACGAGTGCGCATGCATTGTACTCTCATGGTTAGCTTAGGAGAAGACCGGCAACCATGATCCTGAGATTTAAAATGGCGAACCACATGAGGCCTCAATAAATTAGGCTTGTTAGTAAGCCGGATAACCGCAGAGCCGACTACGCTCAACACATCCCAACCACCTTAACCTATTCTGCTTTAGTGTCTATTTCAAAGATTGAACACTATGACCCAACACCTTAAGCCTAACCGCTGGGTAATTGACAAAGTTCTTTCCACAAAGAGCCACATTAGGCCAAGAGTACTAATAAGCTTAGCCGTCTATCACTAAAGTGACCGGCAGATGCGGGATGCGAACAGCTGACCCTTCTGACGACAGACGCCTAACCCACTTAACCATCGACAGTATTCTACTAATAAAACGAAGATAACGGTGCTCAAATACCGAGAGTCTTCTCATGTCTATTGCGGTCAACGACCATGTTCCGGAGATGCACAGCACCATAGAATTTACTGCTGTTCTGTGCACAGTCTTTCATCGACAAACGCATGTCAAGCCGACGCCACAGATACCTCAAATCGGTGAATGCAATCGAGTCTCTGCAAACGCGAGGAGAATTCATCCGATATGCGATTACTCGGGTAAATACATCCACCCAATTCTTTCCCTATAAGATACTGCAACATTCTGCATTTCGAAGATGTAAAACACATCTAAAACATAAGTACACAATGTTTCAGAAGATCTGGAAAAAATTTCGCTATCTGCTTGAAACTTCACGCAGTAGCACATTGCCCGCATATTCCAAGTCAAGCAGGTATGTGTTTGAGCAAATCTCAAAGTTACCATTCTCACAGTTCGCGTCGCTTTGCGACATGCGCTCTAACATCACAGGTACCTTGAATCAAACTGACCATATGACAGTTAGCTACCGTTGGCGAGGTTCTGTCCAGAACTGTAGATGAAGGAAGCGGCCGCTTCAGGTAACAGCCGAAGACTGTTTAAGCTTATACGCGACAGCGGTGGGCGACCAACTTCGGTTAGTGAAGTCGTGTGCGATAAGAATGGAGAGCTCATCCATGGTAGACAGGAAAGACTGGACCGTTGGACAGAACATTTCAAGGATCAGTTTAGCTGGCCATACGCTATCGTATCTAGTCCGACTCCTGGAGCTGTGAATCCTTGGGAGGTGTCACTTGATGCCCCAACGGAAGTGGAAGTCGAGTCGAATATTCAGTTACTGAAGAGGGGAAAAGCAGCCGGTCCCGACGACCTTCCCCCAGTTCTTTTCAAATTGGGTGGAGAAATGCTGATGAAATCACTTACCTCCTTGCTTCGTGATATTTGGAACGAGGAGCGTATTCCGTTATCATGGGGTGAGTCATTGATTATACGCATCTTCAGGAAGGGCACACGGAGTGACTGCAGCAATCATCGTGGGATTAGTTTAATTCCGATAGTTACTAACGTGTTAGCTTCGATAATGCTGCGCCGTTTGACACCGATTCGCGAGAGNGTCTGATTCGGCTGTTCGCATTAACTATGAGCAGAAACTATCCGAGGAACTGAGAACTTCGACCAGCAGCAGTATAGACGAGCGCTCGGACGAAATCAAGCAGGCGATGCATTTGACAGTATATTTCGCATGTGGTTCTAGTACTAGCGTGCATCAAAGGCTATGGATCTCGCAACGGTCGCTGGGTCTAGTGGAGCGAAAATGCCAACTCCCAAACTACAAGGTGAATAAGATGGATTGACAACTGCAGCGTCAACTGACGATAAGCCTTTTGAATGACCGTGATAACTGGTGAGTTAGGGTAACCGTTGAAATGGAATTAGCGGCCACTTCAGGTAACAGTCAAAGACTGTTTAAGCCTAATCGCGACAGCGGTGAGCGGCGAACTTCGGTTAGTGAAATCGTGTGCGATAGAAATGGAGCTCATCGGCGGTAGACAACAAAAGCTGGACCGTTGGACAGAGCACTTCAAGGATCAGTTTAGCTGGCCACACGCTAACGTATTTAGGCCGACATCTGCGGCCGCGAATCCTTGCGAGCTGTCTCTTGGCCCTTCCAACGGAATCGGAAGTAGAGTCGAATATCCGATTTCTGAAGAGGGGGAAGGCGCCCTGTCCCGATGAAGCCCTACCAGTTCTTTTCAAATTGGGTGGAAATCACCCATATACTTGATTCGTGATATTTGGAACAAGGATGGTATTCCGTTATTGTGGAGTGAATCACTGATTGTACCAATCTTCATGAAGGAAAACACGGAGTGACTGTAGCAATCATTGTGAGACTGGCTTAATTCCGATAATTACTAAGTTCTTAGCTTCGATAATGGTGTACCGGTTCGCGAGAGTAACATCTGCGGACAGCAGGCCGGAATTCGTCCAGGTCGAGATTGTATCGACCAGAATTTTACGCTTCGGCAGTTGCTTGAGGGGTGCCACACACACCGTCGCCCTACACTCGTAGTTCTTCTCGACCTGAAAGCTGCATTCAACGCGGTAAACCGGACAGAGCTAATCGACCCAGTGGATCGACCAACACTATCCAGTACTCTCCACCGGAATGGTATGCCAACGAAGTTTGTGAACCTGTTGCGAGCATTGTACTCGCATACCTATGGTCGCGGTAAGGTATACGGTGAACTGTCAAGTTTTTTTTTTGAGACGACTAGTGGCGTTCAACAAGGGTGTCCCATCTCTCCATTCCTGTTCAACTTCGTTATGGACGAGGTGATGGAAGATGCTTTAGGAGGCCTCCGGGATGTAGGAGTCGAACTGGGAAATGGAGGAAAGCTGCGTGACCTAGGTTACGCGGAGGACGTTGTGTGCCTGTTCGAATCCGCGGACCATGCACAACGTGCACTAGACAGACTATTGAGGTCTGTAGCTCGGTTTGGCATGTGCTTTGTACCTTCAAAGTGCAAAAAGCTGTTACAGGACTGGATGTGGTATGGCCAAGTGGAAGGTCATCCTCTTGAATCAAATTTTCTTTCATTGATTTAGACGATTGCCCAGTTCCACCACTTCCTCAGGCTTCTCCGTATTGACGTTCAAGGCAAGATTGAATATTCGATTTGCGGTAAGCTATCCTGCCTAGCTCATTGGATCAGGGAGGCATGCAAACCGCCACACCACCTCAGATTGCAGCCTCCTTGAGTCGGCCGGATTAAGGCCCACCAACATGATGTTTGCAGTTCTTAGATTGTAAAGCTAAATCCCGCCGTGAGTTGCGTTCTTGCATTCATAATGTTTCCTTTTCTCTATCATTCTGACTTACGGTCCTAGGTTTCTCCTTACATTATTTCTCGGTCCTCCGAGATTGCAACCAGTACCAGAGCAGTCCGGATCCTACCAGTTTCTGAGTGTATCGAAATGTCAATCTGCCATTTGATGCATTTATGCAGTTTTGCAAAAGTCAGTATTACAGCGTTTCGTTGGCCAACTATGTTACTGACTTTTGAAAAATGTACACGTAAATCACAGGAAACTTTAGTGCAATGGTAATAGTTTTGCAAACTGAAGTGAGAAAGGATTACAAATCTTTGGCTTAAGTGTGTCATCTGAATTAAGCTGGTAAAACGTATTCCGCGAAAGACGTAGTCTTTTTTACACAATCCATGTGTTGGACACCTGTGTGGCAATCTATCACATGCTCGAGCGTTCTAGCGTGTCATTTGAAAGGAGCATTACAATTATTTACCTCGGGTCTTCGCCAATGTTGGTCCGCCGTAAGAAAACCCACCGACTCCCGAAACAAACCAGAGTGCGGTTGAAGAGCTCACTTCCTCCAGCCGGGAGCTCCAGTTCAGATCATTGGGAAAAACACGCCCAGCAGGTGGCCGAAAGGTACAAATATGATGTCGTTTAGTGAATTGCTAAATTGGACTGAGAACGCTTAGCTATTCATAAAATGGGTCGTGCATGGGATTGGTTCGAGTAATAACGGCACACATCTCTGGGCAAGATTCCCGGAACTAAACTTGTTCTGCTGCACAATAGATGTGTTAATCATCCGTTTGAGTTTTTGCTGCAATATAACCGTTTATTTTATGATCTGACAAAATTGCTTAAGAATTGCTATTCGGACTCCATGCGATGACGGTTCTACTCTAAGTTTTGGTAAACCTGGCGATAATTGTGTGGTGACAATGCCGACAGATCTAGACTCAGCGTCATGAGAAAAGTACGTGACATCCCCGATCAGATTAGTGTTTATAGTGGAAACCGTTCAATAAGCTGAAAACCAAGTGGCCGGTTAGAAGTACAACAATCTTAAAAAAAACAAATGTTTCTTAACATATTTTTGACAATTATCAGACTCATGACGTACAGGCCCTGGCATCTCAACTTAAGTTTCGTACCCTTTGGGACTTTTCATTCTCCGTTTCTGGTTCGAATATGAAAGTATTTGGGCAATACTACGTTACCCACATGGTCAGATGCCACAGTAAATTTATACTACTCAGTCTGTGTTAGAATGAAGTTTCTGTGCGTTCGAGAAAGTTATTGATGACCAAAGCAATTGTTACACTTTCTGGCCGTAACTCATCTCATCACAGTGTTTGACTAATTCCGATATATCTCACCGTCAGTTCGGAACTACTTTTGTTTCCTTGTGGTCCCTTCTCCGCCTCTTGGTTCTTTCGTTCAGTTCGATAATGTCTTTGGGTCATAACGGCCCAACCTGTTCCTTTGATTTTTCTAGTAAGTAGTCATATGTTACATGAAATTCCTCGTCATGAGATATCAACGCTGCCATTGTCTAGCTGTTTTATTCTTTCTAAGGCAAGGCGTTCTAACAAGGATGAAACACTGTTTCCACGATTCCTTGGAGTGTTGAGCCTTAACATCATATGATGAATAATTTCGTGCACCGTTCGCCAAGTGGCCGCAATTGGTCATGTGCAAAACTTTCACCGTATTTAGGTTGTTGTAGGAGAAATCATCTATTGGTCTGGTTAGACTGCTTTGTGCAACGCCCCGTGTCCGTAAAAATCAGAAAGCTGTAAATGTTATATCCTGTGGTGAAGTTTGATGAACCGTTGAGATTTTCCTCGGTTGATGTAATGGTTAAGGCGTTCGCCCCAGATTCTCATCCCAGTTCGGTGCATCGGATACGCAGTGTAGATAACTTCTAGCAAACATGAGAACCATACAATGCTCCCACGGTTTTCGAATGATGATTTAAGCGTTTATGCTACATGACTTTTCCGGTGCGTTCCTATGGCCGCCTCCAGAACAAACACAGGTTTCTGGTTAGATATAAGTTTCCAAATACCACAAAATACTCCGAACAGAATTTGTCTACTCATTTACTATCATCAAAGGCAGCGTACATCGTCGAAGTGAGCGGATGTGTGTATGTGTGTGTGACTCACTCCACTGGAAGCGGAACTATTTATTTGCTTCTATGAGGGATACTAACTCACAGGGAAATGCCATCCAGGGCTCAGCAGAAGCCTTCCAAGTCATGTCGAAGAGTGGTTTGATGGAGTCAATGCATGAATCCTAATCCAGCTTGGGTCCACTCACCCTCCATATTTGGAATTAAACCAAACCTTGACCAGTTACCTTGTTTCATTATTCGAACATATTTGTTAAAACCTCTCTATTCACTTTTGGAAAATGCAGGAAGGTATCTCCCAGTTGGCAACGACATCTCACTGCCTAGACCTACTAACTCAGAGCTCTTTCACAAACTTCCGGGTCATATTAGGCATATGGTCAAACAATTGGAATTAGCCTGACAAGAGGTGGATAAATTTAAATTAACACCGTCCCTAATTAGGACCAACACCACAGGACTCTCCTGGTGGCTCATCCAAGATCAGGTGCAAAAGGAGTTCTTCCAATCTGCTCCGGAATGAACAAAGAAATATCTTGGGAACATGCAGACGTTCTACTCGGTAGTTGTCGCAGTCAGAGGGCAAAAAGGCGTTTCGCCTGCAGTGGGCTTGCTTTATTTGTTTAGAACCCAAGGTGTGCACGATAGTTTTGTCATCGCATTATTTTTTTGCTTTTCGCCATAACTCAGCAAAGGCTGAATAATTAAAATTTAGTCTTTTCATGTGATTTTCCTCAACAGTACCCTAACACTTTTGTTGTATCACTCAGACGTAGAGAAACTACAGAAGCTGGGGGGACGAAAACGTATGTGGTTTACATCGCTCTAAAAGGATGAACAAGAAGACTTGGAGTTATTAGACTTTCTTCGGGTCAAAAGAAATAAATATTAGTGTTGAATCTGCTGAATGAGGCCAATTGAACAGAATTCAAGATAAAAACCTATCTTAATCTTCTACTTAAAATGTCTGAGCCTCGGATATTGTGAAGCCTAAAGATCTCTTGATTATTTTTAAATTCATCAAGTTGTTGTTTATTACGTTTATCAAATTTCGTGTGTTGCTGTTATGTGATTAGCCAGAATCGATCTCTCTATTGGCATTCTAAAGCCATTTTGGATACTGGAGTGATTTATTAAACAGGAGCCCATGCACAGATTTCGAAACGAAAGAATGTATATACATATATCGTATCCCTTTATGGTCTATAGCATAATGGGGGAATTTCCTGCCTATTTAGACTGAACGCCGCAGTGGATTGCTCATATTTTTCTCAGGTAGTAATTCAACGAAAAATCGTCTAGCCCATGAACGTCCGGTTTCATTACCGAAATCCATGAAACTAAGATTATGGGCGAATAAGTATATCCATGCAGTGGATTTATCAAAGGTCAAGAAGCCAGTGGTCCAGGTTCCTTTCAAAAATCTTATTCCATGTGGTAGCCAATTAACATTCTCATTGATAAATTCCGTCGAAATGTTTCTGACGGCCGAAAAGTGGCATCTGCAATCCTAGTGACAGCAAAAAACGGTCCGTACGGTGCAGTCACCACCCTGAAGACTGATCAGTGGTTCGCTCGCAAACTCACACGAATTCAGACCTTAGTTCTTCGGTCATCTCGCTTGTACTGGTCAGTTTGTATGTAAATGTAGGATCCAAACGCAACTGTAGCACTCGAAAGCTGAAATCGATCAAGATGGCGTGTGGCGGAATTGCTAACCTTAGTTCACTGTCCTCTGTCTGGATTCTAATCAGCTCACTAATATCCTGGCTTGAATCGAATGAGTCACTGTGTTGGAACTTCACCTAAAAATAGTATCCTGCTCTCAGCACATTTCTGGGCTTGTATGTGTTTGGTGTGATCCGGTTCCTTCTGTGGCGTCGCGACCATACGGACCACATTCATTGGAATGTCGTATCGAGAACTCTGTTCGAAAGAGCGGAATTCGCCCCGTGTCAACTTAGCGTAAATGTAGCAAACCTTTCCGATTTTTAACTACCGACAATATCATCAGCAGTAAATGTTAAATCTGGGCTTTTCTGCCCGTTTCCGCTAACGATGACCAGGCGGTCCATCACTTAACTCGGGCATCGGTTCACATTTCGCCATGGCCACGTTCAGTAATGACTTCGAGGCCACGATATATTCTCACGGGCAAATGACCGCGAGTTAGCCTCAGGCATTGCATATATGGGATATTTTCGAACAGCTCCAAACACCCAAGCCAAATGAGACGGAACAGGATGTTTCCAGAACCCGACTTTGATGTCATGTGCATTGTTATTCATCTCACTGGCACCTGTTGTCTCACTAATTGCTGAATCCTTTCAGGCTCGACTGGAGTGAAAAACCCCAACTGGACATATCAACAAGCTTTGTTTGCAGCGGCACACAGATCTCACAACAGAGTAACCAGGTCTTTAGTCACCCGGATATCAAGTTAAAATCTAGTCAACAATAGATGTATCCCTCGGTCTTCCAAGACGGTCTCGGGCTCTGTAATATAAGAAAGTCCGCTATATGTCTGCTTTCTAACGGGAAAAAGTAAAATAAATGCGGAATTCCCACCGGGTTCTCACATATTTTTACACCGGTCTAGAGATCGTTGTTTCAGCAGGTGCCCAAAACTGAGGTCAGCACCGTTATTTCACGTGTTCGCCGACGGAACAGGGAAGATTACTGATCGTGCTGCACGACCGCGGACTTCCGCAGAGTTGAGGTTGAGGACGAGGTCTGGGCTATCAGTGAAAAAATTTCATAAAACGCTCTAGTCATCGTTTCAATTTCCTCATGGATGACAAAGCTTAGCTTGCAATTTCTGGGACAATATATTTAACTAACGTAAAGCAACAATGTCGTTGGGATATGATTTTATCATCCGGTACCGATCAACCACGAACACTGGAAAGATGGACGCATTCTCTCGTCTCATGGACTTCCGAAATAACGAACCAGAGACGATCACGTCTATCGCCATCGACTGCAAAGTTAAAGAGCCGCTTTTCGATGCAGTTCGTGCGATACCCGTCATTTTTGGTGAAATTCACTGTGCAACCCGACAGGATACATTATTTCGAAAATTTACCGAGTGTCAAATGAATCAGCAGCCCAAACTTTCGGGAGAACAAAAATTCTGCCATGGACGGCAATCCTTGTCGGTTGTAAACGGCACCATTGTTTTCGACTTTACAGTCGTCCCACAATAGCCACAGGCAAAGTTTCCGGGACGAATCACACTGGCTATCAGGAAATCAATCGCATGAAAACTTGCTGTTATAACGGTGAAAGAACAACACACTGAAGCACGCTTGACTCCCATCTTTACTCGCCCATAACTGTGCGCGACTTACCTCTCAACCCCACGTGTGCACTGTCCATCTGGCCTCCGAACGGAAGCTCGCTTAACTCTTTTCAAATTCCAATGAATGGAGTTGCAAGTTACTTACCTGAAGGTGGGTCGATGCTGACGAAAAGTCAAGACAATTTGAAAACGATCCAAATTCGTTCCATTAGGGCACCTAATACACCCCAGATAGCCTCCACTTCTGCAGACGGCTCCATTGGCTACGCAAAAAAGAGCCAGATCCACCAATCCACAGCTACAAAACTCAATGAAAACGTCTTCGCATCTCTCGCCAAGTTAATTCCCAATGAACGACTAACTACCGCCTCTTGTCAGCACAATATATACCCTCTACCCAAATGCCGTATCCAACTTCTATCCCCCTGGGCCGGCTCACTGTTAAATATGGCTCGTACACTCCATACTTTACCCACCAGACCCAAATTGGCAAGCGCTACTCTCTTTCAACTGCTTGCAACACCCGCATAAATACAAAGACCACAAAACCGCCGCCCCTTATGAGTCTTCAACCGTCCTCGTTAGTTCAAGCCGCCCGTAATCCACCCAATCAACAAAATTTCTGATTCAAGGCCAGTGAAATCCCAATCATCCCCATACCACACCATCCTCCTCCTGGATACTCCGTCCCCCACAACTACTCAACTTCGTTCACTGACCGAATTTTTCCGGAGAAGTACCCTTGACCGGCCAGATCCTCACAAGGGCTGTAATGCCAACCGCCGATGTGGCTGCTTTATATTGCATTGAATTGTATAGACTTTAGCGTACAAGATAATAACGTACCATTTTAGTCACAAAAAAAACGTGAGGTTAAAAAATTAAATAGGAAAAAAGTTTACATTCATCAATTAGTAAAAATGAAAAAAATTTCACAGAATCCGGTAAACACGGACACGGTTCGTCTAAATGCGTGGTAGATATGGGACAGTGGAGTTCCAAAAGATATTGATTCAAGAAGACATGGAACGAAAAGCGGCTCGTGAAGAAATACGAGAGCGGCACTTCGAAAGACCGCTGTGCAGAGGATGCGTGGGATCTGAATTTTATCAGCAGATTTCCCACGTGCTCATAAATGCTGCCCACAAAGACTGAGGGACAACTCAGTTCATCATCATCATCGTTCAGCATTAAACAGCAAGGAAACCCTCAATGACCGCCGTCTTTGCCCCAAAGCTACAAATTTCCATAAAAAGTGAATATCCAAAGAGGAACAGGGGGCAGACTTACACAGGCGGCAAAAGATAAGATGCTGCTG
>LUCM01000428.1:12517-43893 GCA_008360955.1 Fasciolopsis buskii | reverse complement strand
TACAACCAGGATCAACCCTATTTGGCGTTTCATTTTCTCTTCAAACAGCACCAAAAGCCTGAAGAATCATATCAGCTTGATTCAAAATCATGTTTTTGCTGCCTCTGAAATCTCTCGATCATTCAAATGCATTCATTGTGTATATAGTTTGCTGTTAATTTCGCAAACGTTTGGTGTTTACCGTTTTAGAATTCAATTAGCTCGAAGGTCGACCACGCTGTCCTCTCAAAGGGAAGCTAACGTCTGTAATCTTTGATGGAATACCAAAAGAACTGCATGTCCTGCAAGAAGGATACCGCCTATGATCCATCGGTTGCATCTGAGTACATCGTGTGGTGCTTAATCTGCCCCAGGTTGACCCTGATTGTTTCGTCTGCCTTAACATTATCCAGTTACATTTTTTTCATGTGTTCGACTAACTCACATTCTCTGGGGAGGCAGACATTGGTAGAACATTCGCCAATACCTGATGGTTTTCACACCACAAAATGGACATCAAAGGTAGACACGCAGGACAAGGGCTTGAGTAGGAGGAAAAGGTGGAGCAGAGATGTTAAACAGATCCGCCAGGCAGAAGTAGTCCATCTGCGTGAATCTAACTTCTTAATCCTTTGAGAGTCCAGTAGAAGCAAAGTCAAGGGCGCATTATTTCTGCTGCAGGAGTCCAGAATGCACTTGTGGTTTGCAGTGGTGTGGTTTGTTGTATGAATCACAATTCGTCATTCGGCAGGTAATTAGAGATAAACCACAGGTTTTCCACAAGGGGTGGCCTTCCTCTTAGTCTTTTAAGTATGCATGTTCATCGGCGGCTGACGAGCAAAACAGCACAATAAATGTTAATGCGGCAAATCGAATCCATAACAATCGTAAGGGTAAAGGTAAAGTTGCTTCTATCCGCACTACTGTGATATGGGTAAGTTTATCTTCAAAATGCGGTAGGAATGTGTTGCATGGTCGTCCGATGGACCACTTGAAGACTCATTTGTGGTACTGTTGTACAATACCCTCTTTCATCCGACATCGTTTTGGGGTAATAATCAAGAATTACGGCAGCCCCCTCTCCTATATGAGAAAACTGCAAACAGTTTGCTGTTCCACCCGTTCCCGTTACTTTCTCTGAACACCCGGAGACTGTTGTTTCTAGGCGGTCAAAGAGAATGAAACTCAAACCGTCAACTTGCCGGAACTTATGACCCGGGTAGCAAAATTTGCCTATAATTCAGTTTTTTACAAATTTGCTACATTATTCCTGGGCTCCATGGTTTAGTTTTATAAAATGCATCCAAAATATGCAAACACGCGACAGAGTGGAGCTACATATATACATAAATGACGCTGCCAACAGCAGTGATGCCGCGACGAAAAGTAAAATATTAGCAGTTGTAATACTAGGCTCTAGCACACAGAACAGGCAAGCCATATGAACAAACAACCAGAGCTGTATAGAAATAATTCCGATGAACTGATGATTTTGAACGATAACCCAGAGGTTTCCGCGGCTTCACGCCTTCTGCAGGCGGAAAGATTTCATTTGCTGTGTTCGACCAAACAATGAACGGTAATGCCTCTAGCTTGGAAAATTTAAAATAATGGAAATTAGCCTAAATAACGCAGGTTTGGCGACTTATTCCCCTATCCATTTGATCACTGAATAAAACAAGTTATTCAAGCAAGCCAAAATTTTTATTCTACCTTTGAGAGAAATGTGGGCTTAACGGGCAACCTCAAATGCCGCTCACTAGAGGAGTGTCCCAGAGTTTTTCTCCACCGAGCTGCGTGAGCCCAAGAAACCTAAGTAAACCCACGCAAGCATTTCTAACTTATATCCGGTGATGTACTCTTATGTGTCCCAATTTAACCAAGCCGTCAAATAATTCGAATCCGTGGTTTCACGTCTTACATGCAAGCCCATATTGCTCGCACCTAGCCAGATATTCTCCCGCTTAGGCCTTACCTATTTTTAAGCGTGCTTTGTTTATCCCACCAAAATTCATCTCCAGTTTACTTCTCTCTGTCCTATGATGTTTATCTTCTTACCTTTCGTGATGAACAGTCCGACCGTTAGTCGCATATACGTAGCCCACACCGGGTAATCCTTTTTGACGGGATTAAAGCTATAAAGCAACTGAAAAGGACAAAACAAAAGCGTAAAAAAGAGTTCCGTAAGGGTATCAGGCTGTATGAAACCTTTTTGACCAAATTCATTGTAGAAGTACAAAACCTTGTCGGCCAACTTGCACAGTGGTCTTCAGGATCCGGCGTAAATTCGTCCAGCCGAGCCTGACTCAGATTTTTCTCAAACATCTGCGCATTCCAAGTGGTATGGTCCCCCAAATACGAACATCCGTTTTATTGTAACGTATCATCCTCTTTATTTCATCCACTGAACCTAGCCGTTTTTTGCCTTCAAAGGTGTAGGCGATGAACATGTACCTTCCGCATATCCCTGCTGTTTAAACTTATCTTTTTATATTAACCACTGATCTCACGCCCGGTATTCATGGATGACGCAGAAGACTGGCGGGCGTCTTCAAATATCTGAAGTGCATGGTGGGATCCCACAGGATAACCGGCCAGACGGACATAATGCTCCCAAATTTCGTTACGGGCGCGTGTTCCCTGTTATGGCCGGATCTCTGGCTTTCTAAGCTGACCGATCTTCTTGATGGACTGTCCATAAGACCGGTTTTTTTTACAGCGGCTTACATTTTACTTTTCATTTCCCTTAGCAGCTAGGGACACTAGTGCGTTGCTGTTACTCGGCGCTGTACAGCTGAAATTCTGAAAACCAGTACACTCGACCGGTATATCCAAATTAGAATCGACGGCGGCAAAAGATTCAATATATTTGACGAGGCATTTTGAGCAAGGTTTGTGTGATTGGCATCCAAATTTCGACTGCACTGGTCAGTCAGCGTTCGGTTACCCAGGCGACCAAGAACAATAATGCCAAGTTCCGCTGCAGCAGTATCCACGTTTGCTACCTGGGCTTCTCATGTTACCAAATTACATCAACATAGTAGTTCTTATTGATGCTGTCCACCTTATTCCTGCTAAAGGACGCTCCGTCATTCGCTGCCATCTCCTGCAGTGCGTCATTCTCGGAAACGTACAACGTTACTGCAATAAATAGGAGAGTCATCATTTTTTACTTTAATGGTGTTTCATATACGTTATTTCCGGTATACCACTAGGAACGCAAAACAGTTTTATCCTCTGTCATCTTCGCCTGCAGAAACACGTGTATCCTTTAGGTCGTTGTAACAATTTTACCGACCCAAGAGCGGAAAACGTACCTGATCAGCTGAACGGTTCGGTCGAGCCGTTGTAACAGCTGATCGTTAAATGTCCATTCTTGGAAACTCACTGCACAATTGAACCCCACACAAAGCTATTCGGGTTTAACACAGAATGCTGAGGAAAGCCCATATTTTTCTCCCTATGTAGGCATGGGCACCTCTAGGTAATCAAAGGTTTTGCTTTCCGCCCACGCCTCAAAGTAACGACCTATCAGCATCCTGTTCAGACAATTATATTTTCAAGCTGGTGTACCGTCAAAGGACGGAATCCCGCGGCAACCTTCCATTCCGAATGTAAATGCCAACAGACCGGCTTCTGAAAACTGCCTTGGAGAATTCTAGGTAAGTGTTTTACGGCAATCAAAACGAAGAACGCTCTGTCATGATGCGTTGGTGTCATGATTTTAAAGATCGTGAGATCCGTGGCTATAGAGGCGGTTCCAGTGGACCTGCACAGAGCCCCGCACCATATTCGTAGAGGTGAATAACAGGACTAAAATTACGAAACTTTGTTCGGGTAAAGTCCGTTAGCGATTCACAGTTTGATTTGCCCCGTACCAAAATTCATGCATTCTAGATCCTTCTTCGAAATCTCAAAGCGAACGGTAGCCCGATTTGGCGCGGAACCCGCAGCGAGAGCAAGATTGGGCAGCTAATTCCACGGGTTTATTCACAAACTAAAAATCACGTGAATAGCGATCATATTTTTGACAATGAGTGTCAGCCAATGCCAGGGGAAGAAAAAGTCAGAATTTAAAACAAATATCTGTGTGAAATTAGCGCCCAATCAAAAGAAACAAATAGAAAGTAACCATATCCGGACCAAACGACGTAAGGAGTGTATCGAAAAATCGATGCGCCATGTATTGGTTTTTATTGTGAATGATATAATGTTAATAACACAGCGTTGTTGGTAGATGTAATGCGCCAACGTTTCGACTACCTTGGGTAGTCTTTCTCAAGGAAAGTTTTACAATCAAAAAAAAAAAAACTTTCCTTGAGAAAGACTACCCAAGGTAGTCGAAACGTTGGCGCATTACATCTACCAACAACGCTGTGTTATTAACATTATATCATTCACAATAGAAAGTAACCATCATATGACCCAAGAAAATGCGTTTTTTCGGGCCAAAAACCTTTTTCTGAGAGTGACGGCCAAAAATCAGCATGAAATGAGTATTATTATGACTAACGTGGGCGATGGAGTGGACGTGGACTTAAACAAAACAAACAGCTACAGGTCACGGTAGCTTGTAACTGCACCCAATATCCCTGAAATAATTCTAACCACAGAGCACGGTAACAAAACAAAGAATGGAAAATTCATCAATCCGAATTCACCCCATGACGAAATGGGTGTCATTAAGAGCGAGTTTGAGAATAACAGTCTGATACTGGATAGAGTCAAAACAGGCGAAGAGGCTAGGAATTTTCAATTGATGTAACTGTCACAATGAGCCATAATCATCTTCTGGACGATATAATATCCGCCCCTTGGGGAATCGCATTTTTAAGGCTCCTTGTGGCCACGGACTCTGCTACGGATTCTGATATTTCCGGTACGTATCAACCGGGTTAAAAACCTGCCCTAAGTCTCTCAGTTGGTCGCATTCAACGCTGCAACCGCTTTCTCCTAGGCACGATTACAGCCGGTGATTTGGGGGCCCTCCGGCTTGTTGGCTAGCGTGTATACACCTTTTGGCTCTACCAGTTCATTATTGTTCCATGGGGAAGCTTACAGGCACACCCGACTGACAGGCAGGACCTAGGTGTCATCCACCGTCATCATTGCCAAGAACATCAGGGTATTTGTAAGCTGGTATTGTCGTGCGAGATGTTCGTTTTTCGGCATTTGCAAAATCAGTGCCTTTGCCACCTCCGTGGGTGTGGACACTCTTGTAGCCACCATGCCTAGATGTGCCGGTTTTGTGTAGCCTTAGAATCAAGGCAGTCCAAGCTGATACTTTATTCATCTCGGCGGCTTAACTTTTGTCTGATGGGGTAATTTTTGTGCCTGCTTTGGTAATGCTTACCGCAGTATGATTTTATCCAGAAGTTTTCGACACGAAGCTATTAGTTCAAACTAGTGAAGAATGCTTCGCCAACTTTGTCATGCCCCAGCCCTTTTCCATTGTGGTCTTTGGGGTCATAGAGGTTGATGTAGTCGGTGGCCCTCGATTTAAGGTTACGCAGAGCAGCGCGCTTGCTTTCCGCGTTTGCACTTTGCCACGATCGTGTTCATGAGGGCACAGACACTGCATCTTCACAACTAAGTTTTTGTTTTACGGTTTTCACTGCTCCATCTTTGTGTAAATTTGATCTAGCCTTGCTCATGACTCTCGAATTTCCGAAAATATACCCATTATTATTATTATCTTTTGCAGTAAACTTTTTTTGGCTGATGGATGTTTTCGTTAGTATGCAATTAGGCCGGGCGAGGTGACCAGACATGACCTTCGGTAATTTGTTTTCCGATCCGGCTAACTTGTCAGGTCCTTAGAGTTAGCTTTACCTTCCCCCGGCCTCCGCTTTTTCTGCTTAGCAACCCGCAAGTTAGGTGGGAGACAACGCCAAGAAATTTACAACGTGTGCTGCGCTAACTTTAGCATGATTCTAGGTTATTCTGAGGCAGCTGCGCAGTTTGCATTTATATCATCAGCAGGTCTCCTTGACTAAACGTTATCCAGACATTACCCTGACAAGCAAATCACAAGGAAATCTCTGAAGATTTTCCTTCCCCTGTAGTCCTTGCTCGCAGTCCACAAAAGTGCACAAGGTATAGCATTCTGCGGCACAGATAAAATACCTTAAATTCTGCTAAGTCTTCCAACAGTTTCATGGGCTAAAGATGCTGCCTGGGACGCTCGACGACCGTCGATGATTAGTTCCTCGCTAAGCAAAACGACGATTGAGCCGAAAAAATCAGTAGTTCTGCCAGTGCATAAATGCTATCGGCAGTTCCGCTCTTGCCCTCGGACTGATCTTCAATAGGAAATTGCCCTGCTTCCTGCTGCTCAATTTTATCTGCCTTCTGGGCGCGCTCCCTAACGTACAAGAACTCCCTTCCTAACCCTCCTGGTGTACGTCCAAAAACACCGGTAGTCTTACAGCTGATATCATAAAAACATTAACAGACGCTGACAAAACCAGTAGAAGCAACAAATTATCAGCTCTGGGCTGCTTTCTGGCACTTGCAATAACCTCCTGGCTACCTTGTGTCTTGTCCCTTTCCAATTAGACTTATTTGGGTACCCCAAATTGCTTTTGATCACCGATCGGGATCACAACCGAGTTGCAAATTTTGTGTCGTTGGATTATAAAGTTCATCAGTGCACAAGCATAAACAGAACTCGTGTGATACCACAGAAACACTGAACGAGAGCAAAAGCCACTGCACTGATATATACACGGCGCTGTCTCTGGTCCCAAACGGTCAGTGTCAAAACCGGGAGGTATGTGCTAGCAAGCGTAATTTTAAGAGCATAAAAACGTGCAAGATAAACTAAAATGTCTTCTTTGTAGGGAAGAGACTTCACGAAGCCCGGGATGGAATTTGTTTTTCCAAGTTGTTCCACAGCCATGCAATACGAGTCCTCAAGGAACGATCTACTGGACGAGATAGCCGATGCCCCGTGCAAAGATATCCTCAGAATGAATTTTAACAAAGTTCCTTATGCTAGGATTTCATTTTTTACTCAGCTTTGAATGCCCACTGATCCCGTCTGCGGAGGTGTCTCATTTCCACCTATCACGGAAACATCCGCAAAAACGATCAGTAATAATTTTTCTCTGCTATGTAGCTGATTTGTATGGAAATTTACAAAAGATGTGCTCCAACTCGAACTTTCGCTTTTCACTGTACTTCGTTTTACTGCATACTTGATATCCAACGTAATTTTTGGTAGCACGGCATATCAGCACATGGTCAACGCTTAGGTGACAACACGCCGGTGATCGTCCTCCGTTGACCACTTCTCCTAAGTAAGGAAAGATAATACTGACCTGTAAATATTCGTGGATGTCCCCTATCCCTAAGAGATACTCCAGGACCTCAAGACTATTTCCAACCTCTTGACGTAATTTTTTACTCGTTTGACGCATCTGGCATTACGCCACCAAGTAAGGAGACATCCAAGTTCATCAAACGGAGGGAGAGGGCTTCCGTAGATTTCTTCTCCTCGGGAGGTGGCGACTAAATGGCGTCACAATTTTGTTTGTTTAATTGCCTAGGACGTATCTGACGGCGCGCAGGCTGAATCCCCGGGTATTTTGTTCGCGTTAGGTGCGAACAGTGTCATTGGGACGGTTTCTTGCTTCATTGTCTTTAACCGATGGAATATGATCCAGCTTCTCCAACGGAGTAGGTTCCGGTTGATTTTTTTTGATTTCTGTAGTGAACCAGATCCCCCAGTTGAGGAACCTCTCGAGTTACCTCAGCATCTTGACAACCTAGATTTGTCCGCTATACCGTTACCAGGTAAAGTGAGATTATTCTTTAATATTATTCCGTAGAACCTCCAAAAGCTGTGAAATGTGAGACGAAGGCCCCCAGCGTTTGTGATATTCCACTACCCCCAATGAATTTGGATGCTTCCAGTATCCCTCTGCCGCCACCCTGCATGAAGCCGTCCGTCCCTGCGACTGTGCCTTCACAAACGCGAAAGTTTGACAAGAATTCCGTCCAACAGGCAGCAGACGAGGTTGAGACTCAACAGGATATTGCTTCTGGGCCGCTGAAGTTCTCGCTTAAGGTTTCCCAAAAGCCGCTGCCAGGAGCAGATACTCCGGGTGAAGCATCGGGAGTCTTTGAATCTTCAAAGGATTCTAAGGCGGATGAACCTCGCCCAATGCCGAAACTTCAAGCGCTAATGAAGCGGTCAAAACCATCCCAGCTTCCTGTGGGTGTTCTCCCGTCAAAAACTAAGCTTCCAGCCACCGAGAATAAAACAGAACTGTTTCTGCCTTCAAAAGAAGCCGAAGTCCCCGTCTCGACGGTTGCATCGGAAGTTCCGAAAGCGGGCCCTGCCATTAATTTGCCGGTATCACTAAGCGGAAATATTCCAAACAACCCACATGAACCTAAAGAAACACACGCAAAAGAGACGAGCATATCCTTACTGCCGTCTGTTGGTTGCAGCTCGGCCACCACCTCCGAAGTACACTCTTCGTCACAGGCCTTTTCACGGTCCATACCTGAGAGCACTTCGAAGTCCCTGCTAGGGAGTGGTGGTCCGATGCGTTTGCCTTCTCTCACTACCGTGACTTCCATCCTGCCGACTCCGATTACGACTATACCAAATCTTATGAGTTTAACAGTACAGCCCATTCAGACCTTGGTCACCGCCCCGGTCGCGGCGATTATTCCTGATCCGACAATAGTTTTGCGCCAGTCAAAGTTGAATATGAGTAACATGCAGTACGTCAATCCTCAAAAGTTGAGATCTGCTCAGATGATCGCGACGCCTTTGATCGCTAATCCGGCCGTTGCTGCTCAATCGCATCACACTGTGGATCAGTCCTCAAGGGAAAGCCGGAAACGCTCACACTCACGTTCCCGTAGTAGATCGCGCTCACGATCTCGGAGACGCTCTCGTTCGCGTTCGGGGCATCGCTCAAGTCAACGATATCGTAGTCACCGGCGCCACTCAACGTCATCGTCAGAAGAATCCAGGTACTCTAGCCGACGTTTTCAAAAGCGATCGCGGTCACGTTCGCGCAAAAGCTCCGACGATAGGCGTTTGAGAGACCGCGCGTATGTCCGAGATCGTGATAAAACCAGAAGAGAGACCGATCGGAAACGGGAGAGAATTGCAGAGAACAATAGACACAACTCTCGTGATGTAAAGCCGGAAACAGACGGATTAAGTAAGGTCGCACGTTCGAGAACACCAAAAGATGATAAAAGGTCGCGTCGTCGCTCGCATTCTAGTGGGAGTCCTGCGAGAAACAAAATCAAACGAGATACAGATAGACGTGATAGACATAGTGAAGATCGTAACAAAAACAAGGAACGCCACTCTCGTGACTTGCTTAGTCAAAAAGAGCGGCGCACTGAGAAAAAGAGTCCTCCGCGGACTGAAAGACGCTCGGATAACCATAGGACGAAGGATGGCGATTCTCGACCCCGATCAGACAATCCACAAAGAAAAGCTGTTGAGAGTTCACGGAAACCGGATACATCAAGATCCACGTCCAAGTCCCATAAGGATCCCGTCAAAGTCGATGTTCGGAACCGAAAGCCAAAGTCACGAGATTCCAGTACCGACTCGGATTCCAGTGCCTCGGTATCTGCCGTGTCTCCAAAGCGAGGTAAACGAACAGCCAGTGCCAAACCGGTTGCAGACGCTAGAACCCGTAAGGAATCTTCCGACTTTGACAGTCGCTCGAGTTCTGCCAGCAGTAGGAGTAGCAGTTCGCCAAATGTCACAGATCCTAAGAATAGCCGCCACAAGAGCGCCGCAAAAAATGAGAATGGGTCAAATGTCGAGAAGTCGTTATCGATCCGCGAATCTGAGTTGCTGAATGCATCCCTTCAATCAAAGAATGCAGGCATAGGTAAGGCCTAGCTGCTCATTGACTGCTCATTTTGATTGCTTATCCACTTGTTCAGTCGGTGCGCTCTTCGTAGGTGACTGTGAATTCGCAGACTGATTGATGCCATTTTGTTTTGCGAGCATAATAGGCGGAAATTGAACAGTCCTTATTGTCCTCAAGTTTTCATCACTGTCCCTGTACATTTTGTATCCCAGTGATATGATGTTAACACAAGTTGTACTTTGAAAGCATGTACATTTTTGCAATAAACTTCATTTGTTTATCAAAGATGTTTTATATGCTAGTTTCAGTTTGTTTGTGCAGTAAGCAACTTGCGTTCCGCCGATGAAACCGAATTCGAAACTAACAGCCAATCGGTTGTAGCCGGGGGTTTTCCATCTACGCTTGTTTGATTTTCCGCGGTCGCGTGTGTTCCAAGTTGAGTTTTACAAGACGATATACCGTCATTATTATTGCAGTTAAAGCAAGTCAGTGGATCGTTAAGCCATGTGCTAGTCTAACGTAGTGCTGTTATATGTAGTACACGATTTCGTCCTACGGGCTTCAAGAAAATCAGCTTGTGTTCATGGAGCTAGCTGCCGTTATCTTTATCTACAGGCTGGATTTCTGGTGTCAGTTCTCTTCCGACTACTCCGGATGATCATGGTTCTGGAGTTATTCTCTTGGGCACGAGCGAATCAGATTCGATGGAGGTTTCATCCGATTCGGAACCACCCGATGCAAAGACAAGTACGAGTCTTGGTGACAATAGTGGCGTTGATTCTGGTCATCCCATCCTTTGTCCGACACCGCCAGAGTTCGTTACTGGGAGTCCTGCACAACCACACAACGACGGAAATACCGAAATTGAAGAGGACTCTAAAGCGATCGCAGCTTCGGGTCCCAATCCGGTTTCTTTGAGCCGACCCGACTGTCTTTTGACTACCGAAACTTCCTCGGTGTCTGATCAACTTCACGCTAAGGTTTTACGCGACGAGCCGAAATACGCTTTGCGCGAACGCAAAACTAGAGTGAGGGACCCTGCTGCCCATTCGGAGGGCTGCCTGACTTATATCCAACCTAAATGGTTCCGGTGAGTTATGATTAGATGTCTTTCGCCAAATTACTCTCATTCGTGCGTCAATTGCCCGCCATTTAATGTTTGATACTTACGGATTACTTTGATACATTAGTAGAACTTAATATCACCACCGATGGTGATCAAGTGAACGAGGGGCCTGTCAACAAAAGACAGGTCCGAATGCTGGTCCATCATAGTGAGGTAGACGGCAACTTTCCTCCTACTCATTAGCGCTTCTAACAATTAGATATGAGGTTCATTTTCACTCCAAATTTCGGGGACAAAGTTTGTCGGTTCCCCTTTCTCGCCGTATAGTGGACCCCAGTGAACATGGACATGCTCTTTCCACTGTATTCATACATGGTGTCGTGGCCAGAGCGTTGCGTCCATTAAAGCTTTATTGCTTCTATTTGTTGAGTGTAAAAGTAGGTTGTTCGTCGTAGTATTATCCACTCAAGAGTTACACATCGAGTTCGCCTTAGCAGGAGGTAGGGAGGGGGGTAGTTTGTTTGATTTAATCTTTGTGGGGTCGTTTGTAATTTTATCTCGCAATTTCATACACTCCTTCCCACATGTAGTTTTCTAGAAAGCGGTGTCCGTGTTGTTTCTAAAAGCTAGGCAAGCACATCATCTGGAGGTGTTGTGATTTCTATTTTGCATACATTCAGGAGCATGATTGCACGATGAAGGCACTGTTAAGCTAACTGTTCTTTATACAAGTATGCACATGTATATGCCTGCAAATATATGTATGTGTATATACTGCCAATCAACGTAATTCGAACGGTAACTAAGTCAGTGATAAGCTTGAATTTGTCAGTCCAAAAGGAACAGCGGTTTTTGTTTCATTGCTCCTAACGACCTGGACATTACCGTGGTTTGACGCTACTCTTTCACTCTAGAAAAACGTTCAAACGTTCTTATTGTCCAACGATACTTTGGAGTCTAAAATTGAAGAACTTCTGAGGGAGCTAAGGGGCATTCGTGCAAGGTCACTCGTTGTACGAGCTGGATTGAACCAAGCCTCGATTTCAAAATCCACAGAACACTGGTGATGGGTGGAAATTCAGTCCCTCGACTCGTTACTACATCCGGCCCACGGACACCTATATCAGTAGGTTTCAGGACCCTGTTGGCCGGTCTCCCGTGGTACAGTAATCTGTAGGGATTCTTTAATGATTTAGGTAGGCAACGGAAAGGCGACACCACCGGTAGTTGAAATGAATGAGGATTATTCTGTTTACCGGTAGGCTGCTAGTCGCGAAGTACTGATGACAACAATAGCAGGTTATGAGTAGTAAAGTCACTAAAACGCCTCTGCTCAAACTCGCACCAATGAAAGGCACTCATCATATGTGCTCTTTACTTCTGCCAAATATTGCCCTTCAACCATACCCTGTGAGTAACGGCTAATATTCTCCATAGTTCGGCATATAGAAGGATTCAATTTGGTGATGGTCTGTAAAGGTATACAAGGAAATCATCCGGAGTTTCGCGTGGAGTTTGGTATAAATGGTTTAAAAATTGTTCCTCTATAAGTCAGTTTTATACAGGTGTTCATGACATGACGAGAAGATATGGGAACTCCCATTAAACTCCCTCGGTGGGTGCCACTGGACTGTCAAGTTGGGAGTCCACGAGACCTCAGGACACGATAGTTGAATACAGTAGTTGAGTGCAGTAGTCAATGGGATTCTTTTCCTTGTCCCCTTATTATTACATTCACTGCTTCACGTTCATTGCATCCTTGAATATTCGGTGCTGTGCAATTGTAACTGAAACTGTTGCTTATCTGTTCAAGGTTAATGGCTTCAAAACTGGATTAAAGTGGACTGGTTATGAAACGGTATCCCGACGTTCGGCTTTTGTTCGAATCTGTATCTAACAGTTGTACACCCTAAACATGCAGAATACAGAGCTGTACTAAACCAGTGACTCGCCCGTAGCTGCTGACGCACCCTCCGAGAAGCTTTATATGGCAAAGTAAATAAAAGGAGTGATATTCTACTCAGCGATGGGCCCTACGCACCGCGTAACAGGGCGCTCTATAGGGGACGTTATCTTTACTAAGATATTGTGAATACAGCGTTGTCGCTGTTCGTCCGGAACCGTTCTTTCAGTGAACCTGACGTCACCTTATTCGTCGTGACGCCTGTCTCCTCATTCGTGTTGGTGCCATGGTGAAAGTCGAAGGATAGACGCCGATTTGACTAGGGTTTTTGCAGGGCTGATTCCTCCTGGTCAGTAGGCTGACTTAGAAGAATTCACAGATCATCAACCATATGCTGTTGTTGAAACGTAAGTTCGTGCAAGTCATCGTCCTGTTCTTTCGGCATTAGTTGTATGTTGACCGTGGACTCGGACATTTGAAGTTTTCCTGTACGGTATATATTCAATTTTTCAGCTTGTCACTTAGGGAACAGCGCCATTCCGAACAACTTGTGTAGCAGCGGCTGGCGAACCATGAAGCAGAGCAGCACTGTCTTGGAATACCGGATACGAAGTGCAGAACGTTGGGCTTAGTCGACGTGGTAGTCGCTAATCATCACATTCTTCGTTCAGTTGATGGAGTTCAGTGTGCCCCGTTGCCCCTAGATCCCATTATACGGGGAGAACGAACCGGTAGCCATGACCAAAAAATATATAGTAGCATAAAAATTGAGATCCCTACGTGCCAGGCGTGGTAAGGAGCTGGTGACAGCAAGTTGTTTCCCACCATGAAAACAAGTGATGGATCTGGTATTCGTACTCTTGATTTTGTTGGGAGTAACAGAAGCGTAATCCATTTGACTATAGCAGAAATGTTTTCTCACCAAGCGAATGAAGAAGATTCCTCAATGTGCAATCCGCACATCCCAGTAGGTTAACAGTGGACTGTTGTATTCTTATGGGCTTGGCAGGCATAGCGCCGGCCCCTAGTTTTGCAGAACTTGTGACCAAAGGAAGTGAGGGAGTATTTCGGGAGTCATGCGGAAGATTGCAAGACTTAGTACTTGGCTGTTATTGCGACAGAATTGATGAAAAATTGAAGCATGATCTCCTTGGCTTTGTGCAAAGTGAGTTAGTGGGGAGTCAGTCAGGGTTGGGGTGCGGATGTTACGAATTGGTGCACGATTCTGTGTGCTGATCATGCACAATTCGAACTACGGTCACGGAAAAAGCGCAGTCCAGTTCTGCAGTTTTTGCAACCATCCAACTTGCTGTCTGCTTTAGTTTTGCCTATAAACTAACATCACTGTCTGCTCTAAAAAAATGCACAAGAATTAGTCTAAGATCAGTTTCAAGGTAATAAGTTGAATAACTGAATAGAAGATTTCGGAAAATGAAAATGAATCTGCAAAATTCACATAGTATCTCTTCTGCTCTCCACCTTTGTATTATCAGTAATCCATAACAACCCACGATTCCATTGTGAGTTTGGCACTGCGGTTGCCAAAATCAAAGCATTTTTTTCCTGACCCCAGTTTTACCTGTTTGCCCACTCTACCTACCCATAATACTCCACCGATAACGTGTCCCATACTTGTAACAGTCCATTGTCAAGTAGTGTTACAAATGATTTTCAGTCTGCATGCTCATTTCTTCCCAATCCTCGTCTGCTTCTGAACCTGGGCTTCTTCAATATGCGCACTTTTCTGCGTGTTTCCCAATAAAGCTGCCTAGCTCAGACAGCAGGTTCACTGGCTATTGATGTCTGTTACATTCAGGATTGGAGTAGCGTAATCCAACTAGCTCCGTCCAATGCCCCATTTTTCTGTGCATATTTTCTGTGCATCCATGGAGACGAAACTGCTCAAGCACTGGATAAATGTGGTGTAAGAATAATCTTAATTAAGAAGGCTGAAGCGGCCTTTTTAAACTGGATCCCGCTCAACAGTCGCTTGCGCGCCGTGAGTTTGTACGGGTCAGTCTGCCTACGAAAGGGCAGCTGTGTTGAGCGTAGCTAAATTGACATCTCGACATGTGCTGCAGTAGACTGGAGCACTGACACCCATGAAGACGAATTCGTCACTTGTTAGCAGACATCGTAATGATAACAGGTTGTTTTAATGCCCAAGTTGGCGAATTAGGTGCATTAGGAACTTGTATAAGTGAACGCTGCGTCCTTCCCGCTCGGTATACGTATAATGAAAACAAACTTCTCGTTTCGTGCGAACGACCGTTTACTCTTGTCTAGGAATAACTTCCGACGCAGTTTGGCCGGTACAACGATATGGCGCTCTAACTCGACGGGTAGCCTGAGTCGTACTGCAGTAAGCTACCGTTGGCACGGTTTTGTACGAATATTTATACCTTACTGGCCCTCACAGATTGAATCAGACGATGTTCGGTGAACATTGACGCAAACTGGACAACCCATCCCCATCTATCACTAAAGGCCATGTCAACACCCACAAGATCAGATGCAACTTTCAGGACTCAGGTAAACAAATGAATGCACTGAGGACGTCAATAAATCACAAACCCGGCTGGCCGTACGGCGTCTTTTTCATCTGAATCTTCCCTTAATGTTTGAACAGAAACTATCAGACGACCTAAGAACCTCGACATACAACAATGCTAGTGAATACTGGGCTCAGATCATGCACGGAGTGCACTTGGTAACACGTTTTGCTTGTGGTCCTGAAGCCATCGCCCTTGAAAGACATTGGATGTCGCAAGACTCGGCGGACTTAATGAAACAGAAACACCAGCTCCCTAACCGTAGGCAGGGTGGCAATAATCACGGCATCAGATAAGAATAAGCTTCGAAAGGGACCCTGAAAACTCATCTGTTCATGCGGCATGAGAAATGGAATTACTAGCTGCTTCAGGTAACCAACGAAGGCGATATAAGCTTGTATGCGACGCCAATGGGCAGCGAACTTCGGTAGGTGAAATTGTATGCGATAAAAATGGAGTGCCCACTCATGATAAACAACAAAGGTTCGACCTTTGGGCTGAATACTCCAAGGAGCGGTTCAGCTGACAATGCGGTAACGTAGTTATTCCGACGACCGCAACTGCGAACCCTTGGGAGGTGTCTTTTAATTCTCCAATGAAATTAGAAGTAGAGTCGAACATTCAACAATTGAAGAGAGGAAAAGCAAACAGCCCTGACTAACTTCCTCCCGTTCTTTTCAAAGTGGGTGGAGATGCCCTTATAAAAGCACTTATCTTCTTACTTTGTGATATGTAAAATGAGCAAGGTATTCCGTTATCGTGGGGTGAGCCACTGATTGTCCTCACCTTCAAGAACAGAATACGCTGTAGCTGCAGCAATCATCATAGGATTAGTTTAGTTCTGATGGTTTCTAAGGTCTTAGTTTCGGTAACGGCGAATAGCAGACCGTATTTCGTTCAGTTCGAGGTTGGATAGACCACATTTTCACTCTCTACCAGTTACTCAAAACGCCCGACAACCGTGTTTCTTTCGACCTGTAATTCGCCTTTGACTCAGTCGACCTAACAATGTTATTTAGTGCTCTTCACTGAGTGATATGCCGGAAAAGTTCGTGAACTTGTTGCGAGCATTGTACTCGCATAACTATGGTCGCATGAGGGTATACGATGAACTATCAAATTTACTGGAGGCGAATGGGGAGTGTCCCATCTCTCCATTCTTGTTTGATTTCGTTATGGAGGGGATGGTGGAGGTGGTGTAGGAGGTCTCTAGGATGTGAGCGTCGAACTGGGGAACGAAGAAGATCCGTGTGGCCTAAATTACACAGGTTGCCTTGTGTGCCCAGTCGAATTTGCGGAACGCGCAATGTGGACTAGACGAACTCACGAGAGCCGTAGGTCGGCTCAGGATGTGCTTTGCATTTTCAAAGTGTGGAGTGTTGTTGCAAGATTAGACGACAATAGTCCTGAACTTCATGCCTGATGGAGAGGGACTAACAGTTGTCCACCTCTTCATTTGCCTCTGCAACTGTGCGACGATGGTAGTGCGGTAGTGAAGATGAGCACGCGTCTAGCTAAAGCTGGAGCGGGATACGCTAAACTGAATCACGTGATACTGACGTAATGTCACTGATGTTTGGAGGCCGCGTGTGCTGTTCCCCCACCTGCTTAGTTCTTCTGAATGAATGCAAGACGAGGTTTGCATGCACAAGTTGGTCGTCTCTGTGGTTTTCGGTCAACAGTGTCTATGTAATATCTGAATAAAATGACCACGTAAGTAATGTGGAGGTAACGAATCTAGTATGAAACTTTACAGGCGTCTTTTGTTGGATCACTTGTTGTCTATGTTAGACACTGGTTTGCCATATCGTGCCTTATTTTGGATTGCTCTCACGGAGTGGAAGAGGCCACGTGAGGGCCAGCAAATGACGTTGTATCGTTGAATATGGAACCATACAGCTACCTTAGGTAAAGATCTCACGTTTTTGTTTGGGGTCCGAAAGATCCATCTGATGGCTAGTTGACCACACTAAAGGATATGGCGGCGAAACGTGAACAGAGGCGATCGTGTTGTCATTTCCCGTCGAATCAGAAAGATTGGAATAGTCCATTCAGTTAAACTATGTCGTGAGTTGGCTGCTGCGGCATTGCGTCCTTTCTCCGCGTTGTATGGGTCCGCTCTCTATCCCCACTGTATATTCATTCTTCCTATAACAACTTGTAGCTCTTGCAAAAAGACAGTTATTAGAAGGGTTTTGTTTGCTGTCTAACGTTGAATGATGGAGTCGAGGGTTGACTAGCGAGACTCCATCTAAACCTTTAACCAAATGGTCTAACCTGAAGAGCCTTGGGACTATTTGAATGTCCCGTAACCCACTAGCGACCGGTGGGTGGCTATTCACTTCATACGCTCCTCAGATGAGGCGCCCGGGAGCCCATTATATCTCCGCCGGAGATGCCTGTGAGTGCAGAGTCGTGTGCGTCGTACGCCGTCGGTTGTTCATTTGGAATCGGGATCTAATCGTCTCCCCAAAACCGGCCACCGAAGATCAGTCAACTTTGTTGAGAAATCCGGGCACCCGCCTTCATTCTCGCAGTTCATTATAAACAGCGAGACAAGTAAGCAGTACCGAGGACTTTGGCAAAGACCGTTTCAGGCATACAGTCATTATAGGTCGTCTCAACAGGTATTTAGGACGAGTGACTAACTCGAATGGCGAAAAGCAATACTTCTGCCAAACTGAGGCGTTTGGAGGCAGTAAATCCCGTAATCAAAAGCGTGATCGGTGTCCATCTACAAAGTCGGCAAGTGATGTTATTCTTGGGTACCTGATCTACACTGGGTTTATCCATAAGGGGTAATATTATGCACCGATTGACATTTTTTGCACTTGTCTTGAAACAGACTTCGAGGTACAGTGTTGTGTGACGTGGATACTAGCTACAAAAGCATTGATATTTTGTAGGATGCAGAAAAACAACTTCATTCTTACCCTAGAGATTTGAACCCGTTTTCGGTGAAGTCGAGTTCTTTGTGTTGCTTTTAGTTTCCCGAATAGGCAGAGAAATTATTGGGCTACATCACTTCAGCGCACTTTGGGCAACAGTTGAAAATTTACCCGTTTCAACGGCGTTATTTGACTAACCACATCAGATAAGGGAAAAATATCACCCAAACGATTCGGTGAAATTTGCAACGCCCCATCCCCAAGTAACAGTGCATTTACCACTGATGTACTCCGCTGCTGTCCAAACTGTGATATCAAGCTAATTTCACTCTTCAGTTTTCAATGTTTTCAGTTTCTGATCTCTTACTCAGCTTCTCATGTGAAAATATTGGACTCACTGTCAATGAATTAACAACGAATTTTAAGTAAATGGTTTTAGGATATGGTACATCAGTGCTTTTTCACAACGGTAACAAACTGCAACTGGTTTTCTTGCAATATGAGGCGCATTATATGACGCGCAACTCCATGGCAGACTAGAATTTTCTAAGCCTTACATCTGATCTAGCTATCTAGTTGAGTTTCAACACGTTTTCTCAGTCGATGTCCTGTGATCTGTCCAAATACGATATATATTTGCTGCTTTGATTTTCATTGCTTACACAGCTTTGAAACACTCAAATGTCTTCGTTTATACATTAATATGACAAATTTGTCCGTGTTCCCGTTTTTTAGAACAACTGTTCCATCGGAGAAAGTTTTCGATGCCTTTATTGGGGCGCCCAAGCCGACCTATGTACATATAATGGACAATGATTACAGCCTCGTGGATTGCGCGGACACTTTCGCGGGAGCGAACGGATTGCCTGCAGCAGTGTTGTTAGGTTCCGCGAGCGTCACGAGTAGTGTTACCCATGGCGAAATGAGAAGATGGGTCTGTGACTGTTCTCCACCTACCTTCGAAGAGCTCGAAATGGGGCTATTTTCTTGCGGCCCAGGATGCATCAATCGCGCGTTAAACGTTGAGTGTGGGTCACTATGTCCTGCTGGTAAATTCTGCAGCAATCGGCAATTTAAGGAAAAATTCTACGCCCCCGCCGAGCCTTTTTATTCCGGCCCAGGGAAAGGATGGGGTCTGAAGGCATTGGAGGATATTCCGCGGTAAGTTTTTCGTGTATCGTTTTCTTCCACAACATTTTCCCGGTTTTGTCATTGCTATTGGAATTCTGCAAATTTCCAGGAAAACAGTCCATTAAAGCTGAAGTTTGTTAAGCGCTCTACTGTGCACTCATTGGCCCACAGTGATCATGAGATAGGCGGTAATTTGCTGTCGCCCCATTCTATCTCCCCTGACCTAACGAGACCCTATGTGGTTCTGTGCCTTTGTAAGTTTCGGGGTCAAGATTGCATCGCAGTGGGCCTTTCCTTCTTTGGGGTATGCGCCTTCCACTATATTCGTACTAAGTGCATGTAATAGAAAAGTGAAATTATATGTCCGCCAACTGAGATTGCAAATGTTTGTATCCGGCCTGGCGTTGATTTTAATGGTAGACAAGAATTTGCTGCCGCTCTCCTCGTGTCCATAGTTGACCTAATGAAGCCTCGTGAAATTTTATACTGATTCAAATTTCAGTGTTTCTAAAGGCTATCGAACATTTCTGTTCGACCATACTAGTACTTCAAGCCTCTAATAAAAATGACAAGGTGGCAGGTGCATATCCGAGACAATGCCTAGCTCTCTAGGATAACGATGAAAAAACAATGCTTAAGAGATACTCAGGCAGCGTTACTTTAAAGTTGTTCTTCCACTAATCAAGATTTATTCTCTGACCTAGGTTCAGCATTTCACATCCTATCTTGTGATCCCGTGTTTTGCATTGTTCCCAACAGCAGCATGACTGTTGACCAATTCTAAGCAGCTAGGAAACGAGTAACTACACAATACCCACGTGACCAGAATCGTCGCGGTGGTGCTCATTAACTGGTGCGTAACAGACCACTTTAGTTATACAGTACCTTTAGAGTTCGCAAATTTATGCTAACCACTTCCACCTATATTTCCCTTTTTAAAAATCAGGAACACATTTATCATCGAATATGTTGGAGAAGTAATAAACTTTATTGAGTTCCGTAGACGTGTGCGTCGCTATGAGAAGTTGGGGCACGCTCACCATTATTTCATGGCCTTGGAATCCGATCGCTTCATTGACGCCGGAGCTAAAGGCAACTGGGCAAGATTTGTGAATCATTCCTGTGAGCCCAATTGTACAACTCAGAAGGTAAGCCGCTCGATGGTTATTCTCAGTTATATCTTTTAGTGGAGTGTTGATGGACGGATTCGAGTGGGTTTTTTTGCTCAAGACGATATTAAGGCGGGCGAAGAAATAACCATCGATTATCAGTTTGTACAATTTGGGTAAGTCAATAAACCTGTCGCTGGGGTTTCCTCTTTGTTTTTGGTTCATTCGTAAACTTGAACAATATATAGCCATACTAGTTCACAAATGCTCAACGCGTATACCAAATTCAGCTGCTTTCTTGCTCGGCTTCTGTATCCATATTCGTGAATTTTAAAATTCGCTACGCTAGCGCTATAGTGGTCCTCAGAATTATTTAATGTTCACGTGGGCAACCCGGAGGTCACTCCTTAATTGGGACAGTAATTTCCACTTATTTCTCTTTTAGGGCTTCTGAACAAAAATGTTTCTGCGGAACGCCGTCCTGTTCGGGTATCATGGGGGCTACAAGCAAACATCTACAAGACAAGGTGCGCCTCAAAGATACGGCAATGGTAAGTAAATACTCCCTACTCCTAATCCTTATATCAATTTCCGTTCTCTGCTTGTGGTGTGTCCAAGTTTATCCACTTTCAGTTCGTCCGCACCATCTCTGTTCTCGTGGTTGTTCCAGTAAATCCGTGGCGAGAAAGGGAAAATAGTTTGAAGTATGCCACACATTCTTATCAGGATCTCATTCGAGTCGTTAGGAACGTGAATGGATGGTAAGTCCATTTAAGAATCACATGGTGATTCGTGGGAGGATTTTCGTCCGTCAGGCAAGGCTAACCTTAAAGCCCGAAATTATTGGTTTTTCTTAGTAGTATATTTCGCATACAGACGGATAAACTAAGTTTTCCCGGAAGCACTCGACCAGTTTCGCGGTTATTGCCGCTTTTCAGGTATGCGTGTACCTGTGTTTCGAATTTAGTCGGTAAGGATATCAAAACAACCAAGTAGTGGGAATCCAGCTTGATGTATTACATGCATGGGAAGATACTCGCAACCAGCCCTCGTAAGATTTGAATATCAACCGAAGCCATTCTCACATGCTACCACACCAAAGATGGTCTGTCCACCGCATCGCTTCTGATCTTGCCTAGCATGCACAAAACGAGTGTGAAAAGGTGGTCAATGGTTAGGGATATCCAGAATGCGCTCGATTCAACGGCGCGGTTTACGATGTTTGCCTCGAACGGAGAATGAAGATCAGCACCCAATATGACGTCGTACGTCATCATTGCTTGTCGGACTTTCTCAGCGAATTCGAGTAGTCCTCCCGAAACGACCATTTTCCATCCGGGTTCACAAGTGGTGCTCGCCAGGGTTGCTCACTCTCATCTATTTTCGATTTTGAATTTAGAATGCGAGAATAATGTTACTGGTATTTGGTTGGGCAGTGACTTGTCTGTACTGGAATAAGAGATTGTTGTTCCGTGCAGTTCAGTGTGCGTGATTAGTCTTTCACCTTGGAGCATCGAATAACAAATCATGATTATCAGGAAACAAAAATGTTATGCATACGAGAATGTGACTAACTGTGGGATTTACACATCACCTAACGTATTCCACAATCGTTTTTAGAGGTGTCTCGGGCGCAGAACCGGTGATAATTTAACCTGGTCGGTACAGTTTATAGGTGAAACCGTAGGCGATAAAAATGGAGTGCCCACTCATGATAAACAACAAAGGTTCGACCTTTGGGCTGAATACTCCAAGGAGCGGTTCAGCTGACAATGCGGTAACGTAGTTATTCCGACGACCGCAACTGCGAACCCTTGGGAGGTGTCTTTTAATTCTCCAATGAAATTAGAAGTAGAGTCGAACATTCAACAATTGAAGAGAGGAAAAGCAAACAGCCCTGACTAACTTCCTCCCGTTCTTTTCAAAGTGGGTGGAGATGNCCTTATAAAAGCACTTATCTTCTTACTTTGTGATATGTAAAATGAGCAAGGTATTCCGTTATCGTGGGGTGAGCCACTGATTGTCCTCACCTTCAAGAACAGAATACGCTGTAGCTGCAGCAATCATCATAGGATTAGTTTAGTTCTGATGGTTTCTAAGGTCTTAGTTTCGGTAACGGCGAATAGCAGACCGTATTTCGTTCAGTTCGAGGTTGGATAGACCACATTTTCACTCTCTACCAGTTACTCAAAACGCCCGACAATCGTGTTTCTTTCGACCTGTAATTCGCCTTTGACTCAGTCGACCTAACAATGTTATTTAGTGCTCTTCACTGAGTGATATGCCGGAAAAGTTCGTGAACTTGTTGCGAGCATTGTACTCGCATAACTATGGTCGCATGAGGGTATACGATGAACTATCAAATTTACTGGAGGCGAATGGGGAGTGTCCCATCTCTCCATTCTTGTTTGATTTCGTTATGGAGGGGATGGTGGAGGTGGTGTAGGAGGTCTCTAGGATGTGAGCGTCGAACTGGGGAACGGAGAAGATCCGTGTGGCCTAAATTACACAGGTTGCCTTGTGTGCCCAATCTAATTTGCGGAACGCGCAATGTGGACTAGACGAACTCACGAGAGCCGTAGGTCGGCTCAGGATGTGCTTTGCATTTTCAAAGTGTGGAGTGTTGTTGCAAGATTAGACGACAATAGTCCTGAACTTCATGCCTGATGGAGAGGGACTAACAGTTGTCCACCTCTTCATTTGCCTCTGCAACTGTGCGACGATGGTAGTGCTTTAGTGTCCAACTAAAGCTGGAGCGGGATACGTTGAACTGAATCACTTGTTTTGTTGGTGTGGTATTTCACTGAAATCTAAATTTCTTATGATTTATGCTCATCTGTCCTGAACAGGACCCTTTTGATGCCGGCGCACCGTTATCTTGATAATTTTTACCCTGTGCGCATTCTGAGGAAGCCCCATATTGCACTGTGACGCTCTGCCTTGTTGCTTGCCGTTGATTATTCCTTGACTCATGATTCCATCGGCCAACAACCTTGGTGATTTTACCATTTCCACGCGTATTTCTTGCCAATCAAAATCATGTTTATCAGAAATTGTTGCCACTTGCTTGCATGCTCTTGCACATTCCCGAGAAGTTAAACAGCTGAAAGCAAAGTGAGATTCTCCTTCCGTTCGTCTCACTGTTTCTCTGTATTGATTCGATCATTTCACATTCTATAAAACTGTTGTAGAGCTGCAGTCGCCTTATCAGTATCTTATTGTTCTAAGTATCCCGATGTGCCCCCAAATTGAATAAGATCTGTCGACCTGAAGTGATTCGCAGATTGTTTACCCACCCCATCGTTCCCATTTTCAAGGTTGAACGTCGTGTAATGCAGCTCTTGGAACGTAATTCCTTTCATTCTGCGGAGGATATAACGTTGTTACTCCAAGTTATGGTTCAAGAATGCCTCACACGGTACACCCGTTTCGAATTGCTGAAGCGATTGGCAAACACGGAGAGCAATGAATGTCTTAAATTGTTCCGGCAGTACAACGGTCTGGATATGTTGGCTGCGTTCATGTGCGACTCAGATGTTGATGATTGGGAACTAAAGCGTCAGGTGAGGCAGCTTGGAGGCTACTTATGTCTATGCGGGAAACCGTCAGTTGATTTATTGCTTGTTGATATCCGGGTTTGCTTTAGCTACGGATGTGATACTGGTATCGTTTGATAAATCCCACCAATGCATTCTCTTATTCTCGTATATACCCGTAATAAACGACTAAGATAGGACTCGAGTTCACGTAGCACTGTCTGGATTACTACAGAATGAAGTGTTTGAGGCATGGTTGGAAGTATTGAAAAGTAGGTTGGGATCTTTTCGTTCATTCTCATTATCTGGTTAACTGTACTTCGTCCCAACTTCATTTTTAGATTCTCCTTTGTCTGCACAATATTCCCGTCTCGGAACAAAAGCAGGTTCTTACGAACTCCCGTTTAATGGAAATCGTGTCCCAGTGGACCATTGACCCTCACTTTTGTCGACCGCGCAGTTCAAATATTGGTGGTTCTCTATCCTGGGATGATAAACATGAATGCGATGTGAGCGATGCTGATTTCCCGAACACTTGTGCATCTGCGGAATCTGAGGCTTCTGTGAAACCTACCGAGAAATTCGAGATAGTTGGTTCAGAAAACTCTGGTACGTTCTTGGTTGGAACGGTTGCCTATGAGAAATAACATCAATCCCCCTCGGTTATCCATTTCAAAGTGCCTCAAAACTATCAGCTTCACATCTGCAGATTATTTTTTTATCATACTCTGCAGTTCACTAGGAGTGGTAGTGTCTAACATCTGATTTTTCTGTTCGATCAAAGTATAGGTTCAACAGATCCACCAGTTTCAAATTACCCAGCATCTTGTTCAACATCACCGAAAAATTCGGCAACGTATGGCACAACTCCACCGGAGCGTCCACATTTGATACGCTCTTCATCTGCATCTGCAATTATGTGTGACGACTGGTTTGAAGACCACCTGATTGAAAGCCGCAATCCGTCTTCACAGAAACTTTTTAACGACTGTATTAGTCCTTTTTGTTCGTCCTTGACGGTTGATGTGGAAACCGGAGAACTTGAACCTTCTTTGTCCTCCGCGGATCGTACTGAGCAAGACAGGGAAGTTTCGGAAATGGAAAGAATACACGATATTCGGCGGTTGTCTCAAACTCTGATCGACAGATGGTCGAAATTGCCTGTAAGTGTTTGTAAGGTAGCATTTAAGTCTTCTTGTTTTCTTTGTACCGTCTTAAGGAGTGGATTATAGTAATTGTCTTCCCAAGAGATGTTTGGCATCATCCAAGTTGAAAATGACTGTTGATCCTGGTTTTGATTCGAGCAGTTATCTTAAACGGTGTTTCTGTCCACGTCTTCCACTTGCGAGTTGATCTCAAGACACGAAAGTTATTGCATTGATCCATTGTACAAGAATGACAGCTGCCTAGATAGTATAGGCAGAAAATAAATTTGGTTTCTGGTGCTGCTTCCTTGGGTTCATCCACTAGTTTTAAAGCAATTATCTATCCTAATTCATTGGCCTTGGAAGTAATGATTAGCTTGGTGGTTTTGCATTCCACCGACATAGTGCATAAAACGACTGTAAGATGAAGGTTATTTTCAACAAAATGGTTGAGGTATGTTACACTTGCTTATTCTGTTTTTCTCATCTCTCTTAGCGTCGGTGGCGTAAAACTGGAGGAAGGAGTTCAGTAGCAACAACTTAGCCAAAATACTGAAAGCATGTCACGTGTGCTCTTTCTGTTCAGCTCACGCAACTCCGCTGTCATACCCCCACCCCCCGATTCCCCTCCACAAAAACTATTTTTCTAGTAGTTGACGTTAACGTAGTAACACTCGTTAATTCCCAAGAATATATATATATATATGTACCTGAAGTATTTTAGTAAGGCCTTCTTGACTCCATTTCACGTGGCATTCCCTTCCAGAAGGAAAACTACCGAATTCCGAGGCTGGAGCGACAGGAAACAGAGAAACTGTTGCATGTCACAAATCAGATAGATTCGTCTTTGGTTTCATGGGGTCATGTAGGTGAGTAGTGTTTTTATGTGTGTTCTGTTATTTTCAGCGCATCCGATACGTTCATATGTCAACATTTACGTTTAAATATATTTCTTCACAGATGATCCAGAAGATACAGCAAATTCTTGGGTTCAGTCCAACGACCGGACCGGATCAACACACTCACATTGGTCGAAACGTACGGACATTCCCTTGCCTAGCGGTTCCCGAGTAACAAACCAAGCATCAACCTCAACTGCTTCGCTTGGTTGCTGCCAAGAACGGCTTTCGAAGTTGGAGCGCAGAAGGTTATTCGAGGAGCAGGTACATGCAGCAGAAGCGAGAAAAACAGATAGTGAGGTCGACAAGCAATCGGAGAGCTCGAAACAAATAGAAGAAGCTAAGAGCTTGCGCCAGGTATGTATTTTTAGCTTTTGTTGTTTATTCATCACTAGTCCGTAGTCGTTTGCAGACTTTCGGTGATTTCCCGTTTTTACCTAACAGGTCATGTCATATTTTTATTTGACTGGTCGCATTCTCCTCGAGATTGACATTCCTACCATAAAATTGCTTTCAAATTCTGCGGTGGTCCGTTGGAGGTAGTTGATAGCTTAGGGTACCTCGGGCGAATCATTACAACTCGTGTAGGACTGAGGAGATCAAATCACGAAGAGCGAAAATCAGGACAAATTTCACAAATTTGCGACACCTATAGCACCGGTATGACATCCGGTTCTCTCATGAGAAGAACATCCAGTGCCACAAATCATAATCTTCTAATTTACGTTGAGTAACGTGGCCCTGTGCGTTGAGGATCCTCGACTACTTTCTGTGTCCGACCACCGATGTCTTCGAAGGGTCGTTTGAGTCTGATGAGAACGTTTGATGAGTAAGGAGGGAGTGCATCGTCGTATTTTGATTGTTGATAGTCGTTGTCTAATCGAAATAATTGCTCGACACTGCCTTCGGCGGCTTATGCACGTCCTACGCAGGCCTGATCAACATCTACTTTTTCTTTTTTTTTTGCACGTGCTGGTCAAGGCTGGAAAAAGCGGCGTAGCAGTCAGGCGGTGGCGTAATTAACTTCGGCTTTGAAGTCGACCGGTGCTTTCTGATCGCGTTTGGGCTCAAAATATAAAGATTATCGTTGATTAGTTGCGAAGAATGATATGGCTCAGAATCAGAGCCGTTGGTGTGATTGTTGTGTAGTCCTCTGTTCGAATTAAGCCTATTCTTGCTTTTCTGGTGATGGTTTCTTCGTTGTTACGCTGCTATCTTGTTTGATTTCGAGTCGGTGAAAACAGGTGCGTGTTTTCCTTGTTCATGCTAAGAGATCGTGCTGCAGAATTTCACTTTACGATTGTTCTTCCAAACTTCTTTGATTTTTTGAACGGACTCTACTGATGTCATTGACGTAGATTTTTGAGACCTTTTAAGCGGATCTAATCTGTTGTATAAAAACATGTTTTGCTTCCTGTTTCGCATTGCATTTTTTAACAGTCGTACTGTATAGTTGTTTTGGAAATTTTTTTCACAGCTCTTGTTGCGTACTCTGTTCGACGAACTGCAAAAAGCAAACTCCAAGCCGTCGGACAAAACGAAACCCAAAGACGATAAATCGGACAACACAACCGTTTTGTTGAATACGTTGATTCAAACGCTACCACGCATTTTGTCTAAAGTATCCAATTCCGAAGATGCGGCAGCAGTGAGTAGTATTTGCAGTGGCAGTTAGGTCGTGTGGTGCATGACTCTCATCATACATTATTTTAGGGTTGATTCCATGTTTTCTGTCTTCTTGACGATTTTTATCAGAACCCCGCGATTGTTAAGCTTTGTACTGATTTTATTTGGCAACTATTTGTGATCTTTAAGTTTTTCGCACAGCTTTATACAGTACTGATGTAACCAAATCAGGTTGTCTATTAAAGATAACCTGATGTTGACGAATTCTGTTGTTTTGAAATCTGATTTTGCAAATGTAAGTGAAAGGAATGTGGCGGCGGTACGTTGCGCAGTTAGTCGTTGTGAAACTGTGAACGGCGTGCCTTTTAGACGGGAATAAGTTCATGTTTGCTTATCCAAACCCGTGTAAAATCAACTTGTCTAACCTTTACCAGCTTCTAAAAATTCTATTGTTTGTGGTAATCGGTCAGCGATATGACTGAACTACCGCAAGTTGCGGTTAAAAGATTTTGCCTCGCGGTCAAAATTCCTAGGTCGAAATGCATATGAACTCTACTACATATCCTCTATTAATGCTCCGTGTTAACTGACGCTTGAGAGATTCTCAACACATCGGGCCTTTGGTGTTTGTAGATTTCTCGTTTATGTGAAGAAATGACTCGGGAGCTTGAGAAAAAGGAGAATTCACTCCCGCCTGGTTGGCAGTCGGCTGTTGATCCAAGTGGGAAAACTTACTACTACAACATGGAAACTAGGGTTGTGCAATGGGAAAAACCGCAGAACGCCGAAAGGGGGGAGAAGCCCACTGGTGATCGGATGCCCCAAACTATGGTGAGTTTTTCATCAGTTATACTTCAGAATTTTAGCCACATAAGTGTTTTTTATTATTCCTTCTGGTTTTTCTGCATTCCTTATCACATGTGGCCATATAATTCTATTTCCTATTCGTTTAGCATCCTCAGGGGCTGGATTCAGAGACCCGGAAAACGCAACGAAAGCAGTTCACTGTAGAGGTAACTTTGACGAATTGTTATTTACCGTGAACTTTTCCACTTGACTTCCTTTGTACCGGGCACTTACTTTCCTATATCCTGACTTTGATACCGGCACGATTAGGTAGTAAGAATTCTTTAAATGCTGTTTGATAGATACTCTACAAAGATTACATGATGTTTCAATAGTAAATCGTAGACGATCAGGGAGTAATGGTGTGATCGACGTTTTCATGATTCTTATCAGGGCAACTCACGAACGCCAGTCTGTTAAAGTTAATAGTTTAAGTACGAATGTTATTTCGTTATGCTCTGTCAATTGGATATCCGGCGAAACCTATTACGATGCGCAGCCGACGCCACTGTTTAAAGCATTAAAAAAGCCATATAAGTTCGAAACTTGTTAGGGTAATAAAGAGCTAGGGAATGAAAAACTTCTCTTATATGAACGGTTACGCTGGGAGGCATGCCAAAGGACAAGCCTCAAGCAGTTGTACTTCAGTTTCCCGCGGTTCACCTCAGCACTACTCACACGGTGTTTCCAAAAGGTTTATGGAGTTGTTCTAAAAATATATATCGGTATGTTTGACGTTTGCTCTTCCTGAGTTTCTCAAGATTTTGGATCGAAAAGTTGGCTAGACCAATAGACAGTCAAGCACTGAACTCGATAGATCAGGTAGCAACTTTCCACTTGTCGTTTATGGTTATACTTTGCTAACAAAACGATTTTTAGTTAACAGTTTTTCTAAACTCTTCACGTAAGCTTCAATTTTGAATACTTGGGTCTGCTTATAACGATTCTAATTGTGTATTTCTCTAGGTCGGTAATTATATTCTCAAACTTCTTCGGCCTTATCGACTGCCGAACTGCATTACAGGACGGATTGAATCAGATGGTGATTTAGTTCACATTACTAGAAAGGTCAGTTCAGACTGTAGATGGTTTACTGTTCACAAATATTTCTATGGTGTTTTATATTGCTTCTGTTGTTCATTGTTTTTATGGTCTTTCTTCCAGCTGACGCACGCGTTTATTTCCAAAGAGTTGAAACGAGCGACCGATGCTCAAATACCATCGTTATCACAGGCACTTCAGGATCGAATTCGCTCAAGTCTTACGCGTTACATGATGTCTCGTGGTAGCGTGTATTCAAGACGTAAGAAAAAGGACCACGTCGACGTAGAGAATTAGAACAACCAAAGTTTTGTGGTGCCTTTGTCACTTGTGTGATCAGGGTAATTTGTTTTTTTATATTGTAGCCAATCTTCTAATTTAGCCAGTTCGATTTCTCGTCAAATTCCGACAGCTCAACTCTGAGGCAGCCAGAGCTCAAATATTCCAATCTTCTGCTAGGATTTTCCCTTATCCTGTCGTTATGGTTCGCTCTTTTGGTTATGTCTCAGGTCGATCACTATCCATTGCATTTTACTCCCTAATACAACCATGCACAAACCAGCTCCTAGTTGTGCTAAATATCTTCAAGATTGTTCTATTTCATTGTTTTCTTCAGGCTGTGTTGATAGTTGTTGTTTATGATAATACGTATACGAGCACGCTTGCAGAACTATGACAGTTGTGATCAGCATGTCAATTTTCGCTAGTTTGTTGTATCTTATCGTACTAGTAAAATGCACTCTGGTTTATGCAATAACTAAGACATCGTCCTGTGACCATTGACTAACTTTCAGTGCCAACATGAATCCCTGGTTTTCTACCACTTCGCGAACTGTCCAGTAGAAAATACCCGTGTATTATACGTTTTTCTTCCAGGCCAGCTTTGTGTAATCTTACCCTACCCGTTGTAACAATTTTTATATTCCACTAACTTTCACTACGTAATGGTATTTCTCGTGATAACAATTTGGAATTTGTTTGGGACAAGCAAATACAAAGAGCTACTATGATGTTCATCTCTGTCTTTCATTTCGTTGAGAAAGCTTTGGTATATGCTCGTTTTACCATGGGTCACTCTGTACAGTCAGAAGCATGGATTATCAATTAAACCCATGGTTTGTGTGAACTTCCCGATACCTCGTCATGGACCACGTTCGTTGATAGTGAGCATGCTCCATGAAACATTCCGTGCTTGCGCAGGGAATGGACGTAACTCTGGGATAGATACGAGCTGTTCACATATAACCTTAATTAATCTGAGCTGCATGTTTGGTCCTGGAAAATCTGGATTTTCGGAGTGCAGTAAATGTATCAAGTTTCACATTTTCCTGGGACTAATGTTTTCCGACGTTCTTGTCTGCACAACCTACTATTTAGTATTTATACGTTCTAAAGCATATGAAGTTGGATCTCAGTGGTCCTCGAACTGGAGATTACCATTCCAAACTGATGCGCCGTAAGTTGTGGGCATTTTTTCAGAGGGACCAAAGATAGCATACAATTGCAATCAGAATAGCGATATTCAAAAGTTTCGCGTCTCCGTAAGTCGTACTTCAACATTTTCTAGGGGAATTGGGGTTCAGTGCATCGTTGAAGTAAGAATCGCCGATTCATTTTGTTCGAGCCTTTACCGGGTAATAGTTTACTTTGCATGGCCGTACTCTGGAACGAGTTTCCATATTGCAGCAGTTGGTTTTTGTCGTCTTCCCTAGAATGAACGTTGAATCAATTACCCTCAAGTCATCATCATCATCATCTTTCAGCGTTAAACAGCAAGGCAAGCCTCACTGACCGCTGC
>LUCM01000428.1:0-10945 GCA_008360955.1 Fasciolopsis buskii | reverse complement strand
GGGGATCAAGTGACACCTCCCAAGGATTCACAGCTCCAGGCGTCGGACTAGATACGATAGCATATGACCAGTTAAACTGATCCTTGAAATGTCCTGCCCAACGGTCCAGTCTTTCCTGTCACACGTGGTTCACGAATCCGAAGTGACGTGAAACTCACTTTCTATGATTATTTCCCTCTGTCCAGTTGGTTGATCGAAGCCATTCGCCCATGTTTTCACATTCGTGACGTGAGTCTTTTGACTCGTCGCGCCCATCTTTGTGGTCGCAGAGGTAAACCCATCGAAATGGCCAGTTTCTTGTTTGGTCCAGAAGGATGTTCACGCGCCTGCGGTGCCTAAATTACGGATTCTTTGCTGATGAAAATCAGAATGCAGTTGAGTAGTCGTCTAATTTGAAGGACTATCGAAATTTCAGTGGGGCGCGTTTACTGTGACGCGACTTAGAAACCCAAACTCCGAATTAGCCTAGTAGTGGCTGATTGGACCACATCTATCATTCTACCCCGGGACCATTAAAGATTATTAATTCCTTAGCAGAAGGTTAATATTCTGGAAAGAAAAGCGCCGAGATTCAGCCAGAATTAATTATTCTCGAGCCCTCGTACTACTAAGTGCGATACTGCATCACTTTCCTAGACATCGCGCCTGAACATTTTGGTGCTGGCGTAGACTTTTTATCCCCATGATAACAGTGCCCGAAGTGAGCGGGTATTTTGTCGGACAGCACGCTAAATTGTTTAAACGTTTCTGTTTTATGGCGGGAAGAAAACTGTTAATTACTTCATCTTTTCGCGTTGAACATTCGGGCATGTGAGGTAATTTTTGCTACTGCATGGAAGACATCGACGGCAGTTGCGGGAAATGATGCCATTACTGGAGGGACTTGCTTAAGAAGCAGGTCGCTCTCAAAACGTTTGTTGATATCTGTCAGGTCGAGTCTGTACCGGCCATGACAAATATGTTCTTGAGTGTATACCTGATTTACCTAGCTATAATTATTGTAGTTTGTCGCCGCAAACATCAATCGATGAGGTCAAGGTCGTCCGTCAAACAGCTGAGTATCCAAAGCTGTTGGTTTCAGCAACGAGTGCCACTACAAGTACATGCTTCCTAATCACCCTTGAAAATTCACCAAACGGTCGATCATGAGGCAAATAAAGGCATAGACTCGTACTAACGTGAACGTAGAACACATGGGATCGGGATACGGGTCGATTTCATATATCTTCGCAATTCAAGTTACCATTTCTATGCATTATTGTCTGTATGGTACATTGCAAGCAATGATTATATAACTGGTTTAGGAACAGGGATCACAGAAAGTATTTCGCCATACTCAATACTTACATTAATCGATTGTTAATAGGCCCGGCAGCCATGGTTAGCGGTGGTGATTGGCGTTCAATGTATTATTGGGTTGTCCATTTTTCCTCCCTGAACATCACTCGTTTGATTCTCAGTACAGTTGCGTTTTTCAAATTCAGTACGTTGCACAGCACTACCTAAAATTTGCACGGCTTTTCCATTTTCCACTCCAGCACACGTGCAGTCCAGATTGGTATTACGATTTCGGTTGCTATGTAAACACTACTACCTGATTTCACCAAAAATTGTTCTGTGATATGGTGGTTTGGTTTTAGTTTAACGCGAATAACCCGTTCGCAGTGTTCGAAATAGTAAGCGAAGAAAAGGGAAACATTTCTGTCCTACCGGAAATGAGTTGGGTCGCCTAGACTGAAAAGTCGTTCTCACAGGACTCGATTCGGAATTTGTGATTGACAATTTTCGTGCAATCAGTTAATGAATGGACGTTTAGCGCTTAGTTTCCGCAGCATATGTAACTATTTTATTCGTTTGATATAAATAATTATTTCTGTTGGTTCTAATTCCTGGGCTTGGCGTTTACAACGCAAGCGTCTCATCACCAGTCGAGGTGACACCATCGGCGCAAATGTGCAGTTGTCGGGGTTCTTTTCTATTTATGAGGTTGTCGTTGGCCTTGATCTTGAACTTCTTCGTTTTCCGAGGCCTGAGATCTGTGTTTGTTTTCTGGTTGATCTCTGTCGGTTTGACCTTTGACCTTGGATGACCTTCAGCCTGAAAAGTTTGATAAATAACTATCCCACTTCAAATTTGATCTTTTCTCAATGGTTTACCTTCTAGCGTTTTTGAATCGAAAGGTGAAAAGCGACTCACGGATCTTCTTTATTTGCTTCAAATCTCGTAGATTGACAGTCAAAGTGTATTTTCAGAAAAATCTTCCACGCATTATTCATATCAACGCAGGCGTCTTGTGCGTTGCCCAGCAACTTATAGCGGAAAATAAACTGGCTCGTTTTCACACAAGTTCCGTATTTTCGCTTGGTGTTAGATTAAAACTGGAAGCCTTTATAACGAATGATCTGCGCTTGCGCCCTTCGATAAAGTCACGTGATTCCTTTTCTCGGCTCCTCGGGATAGCTTTAGGCTCAGCTTCATTCCGTATATTTGAATTTTGAGATTGGACACGGGGAAACCAACGCACGCTCTGCAAGCCGTTTATGGTTAATCAGAACTACCTTCATTCCCAACAATTCAAACAGAACAGAGCATCTGAGACACGCTGAGTCAGGTCTCGTTATCTCTTTGTACAACCGGAAACGAATCTGACTTTTGAAAATAACGGAGGAAATCCTATTAATACCTAGTAAAATCAGTTGCTCTCGGACAAAATTTTATTTTATTTAAAATCGATGAGACCCCGAAAATGTTATTCGTTGGAAAACAGAGACAGTAGCTCGTTCCTCGCTAGATTCTCATTTGAATCACTGAGAGCATGCATAGGTGGTAAGTTCACTTAATAATCACGCGGTGGTTCCTAAAGTGAAACTAATAGAGATGCACAACTGGGGAATAGCTGGACAGGAGAATACCCGGTAAGCATACTCGACTCGCGCCAATATTCGTATTTCCGGATAAATCCTGTTCATCTATACCTGAGCGAAACGATACTGTCAACACTATCGTGTTATTATTAAATATGAAAATCTGTATTGGCTGTAGCTCAGGTTGTTGTTTTTCATATATCACTCAAATCACTGAGACTGGCGTTTATAACGCCGGTGTTTCATCGCCGGTCTAGGTGGCATCGAATTTTGATGGGACGTTTGCGTTATTAAAAGCCAAGCTCAACCATCGCAACGCCATGAAAGTAGTATGTTATTTCCGCAGTGCAGGTTCGCTCCCCATTATAAGCGAATAAGGCACTGGGTCCAAGTTCCTAGATGTGTATTGGTTTGACATTGCGTAACCCAAACTAATCCAAATTCGCCATTATGTTTTGGGCTTCGCTGCCCAACCAGTCGAATCATACGGCGGATACTGATTTTTCATGCTTGGATGACTGACAGTTTGTGGAAACTGGTTCCACTGATTGGTGCACACCTTTTACTATCGCAGGACCCATGGTCCTCATTAGCTCTCTTCAAACTTTATGCCCTCCTTAGACTACAATGGCTGTTCTCTCATCGCCTTATTTAATTGGGGAACTTGATTTCAATTTAGCGTTTGCTTGCTGCCACACGAGACCTGAAATACCGTCGTTTCAACACTGCCAGCTTTTATCTCCGATTGGATTACACTTCAGTTGTCTTTTATTTCAAACAAGAAAGCGCTCTTGCGTCCTGGATACCTCTCAAATACCCTACCAAGAGGGATTCTCCGGCAATGCTTTGCACTAACGTACATTCTCAGGTCACAAGAATATTGGATATATCTCTCATAATACGTCACACTCATGTTTGTACTCGTGCGTTTTCCGTGCAAAAATTATGGCTTAACGTAAATATTGTGGACCCACCTCTGTCGATTGAAGATTTGAGGCCATATAATTCAGATGGTCTTAATAAAGAACAAAGCCTGTTGCGATGTGGCAGCACTCGTCAGCTGCGCCTGATTCGGTTAGTTGGAGGTTATGTATACACGTTCAAAAGTGTCTCACCGGCAGATGTCTTAATTTTGTTCACCATGCAGTATTTCATCCGTTTATGGTTGCCCTTTGACTTTTCTTGTGCTATCAACCATCCATAACTTGCATATTATTGCACATGATTCCAGTCATAGCCCAATTCTTTCAAATACAGACACAATGCTTGATCTAGCTATATCTGCCTTTTTCCAACCAGGCCAAATTCCATTGTAATCAAAGTTCTCCCCTAAATCTTGTTCACCAGTTAGGAACGATCACGGTCTGCTTGTACTGAGACCTGAGGTCTGCTATCCGCAACTTTGCTGATGCTCTTTTATGACAAGCCTGAGGCATGTACGTTGTGTATGGCCACGTTTCATATATATAGTGTCAACGCCTCAACATATCAACGGGACTAAACCGAGGGGGGACAAACAATAGGGGAAAAATAAACCATAGCGAACCGACTGATTTTTTGGTGCTTTCATTCTATGCATTTCGTGATCCTTTCGTTGTTTACGGATTACTATATATTAGGGTGTGTTATACAGACGGACTACATTGCATCTGCGCCACCGACGACGGTTCTGAGCCATATCTCTTACCGACTCCAACCAACAACAATCCTCATCTCTTTGGTGTCGACCAGGAATTACCATTTGAGACCAAAGCCGAAGCTAACTTCTTCATAATAAAATCAACTAAGGTCACATTTGAGTCAATTGTGGCAGCAAGCCAGGCGGAAGAAGGTTGACGTCTGCCACCGTAGTACCATTATCTTTCAAATGCCTTTCCATCTCGATTTCTGTATCGAATTTGAGCTAGCGCTAAAAACCGTGTTAAACTTTTCACACGGTTGGTCACTGTTGCAACTTTGGATATAAACAGTGCTCCTCAGGTCTCGATTCCTTTGTAATGATCCCATGTGGTCCCAGTTATTGAAATCCCCAAGGAGACGAAGGGGGCACTTTCGCAAATCCCGTCAAAATTCGTTGGGCAGATGCATCTTCCTCATGAAGACGGAAGTTAAATGGACCAACATTTTATTCTCCAACCGAATTTTCGTGCCGTCATATTAGGATCATGTGCGAGTTTGCGCAGTGTGCTTTAAATGTCGACACTGACAGTCTTTGTCCTTTATTGTTACTCTGTTTTTATTTTCCCGTGATATTGCTAAAAGACCTCTTTTTTCTCATTGTCGGGTCAGCGATGTTTACACTCCACTGCATGAAATATTGGCGATAGAGGCGGTTCCCGGCCGTTTATCTCCAAACTCTACTAAAGAGGGATGCCGCTTCTCTGACTAGTGCTCACACTTCTCTTGTTAACACGTTGCCTAGCTTGTGTTCTGGTCCTGAGTAGTAGTAACCAACCCAGCATTTTTTCGGTTCGTGAGTCTTGAAATACCACTGTTTTAACCAGACGTTTTGGTTCCACTGCCCCAATGTCCGGACTTTGTAGTGGATGCCCCTGGGTTCAAACTACCGCCCTGTTTTGCATGTTACAGTGCACATGCCAAATATACCGCCGGGAGCAGTTGGCGGGATTTAGCTTCACGGGTGTTACGGTTTCAAATTCCAGGAAAGAGCCGAAACCTCAACTTTGCTACTTACAAAGTTATTAGTAGTAAAACTTTAAGGGAAATACCAGATTCACGTTGATCTGCCTGGGATCAATTCACCTCTTTCGAGGACAGAAACGGATAGTCACCACTAGGATATTCCCTACGGTCAGTGCGTCACAAAAACAACGGGGTCAAACTGAACATACACAGATGAACCCATGGCTGTGCTGAGGGCAAAGTACTCAGACCACACAAAAACCATCCACTTGATTTACATTGCAATGGGTGTGCGCTGACTAGAGATAGAGAATAATAGGCCAAAATCAACAACTCAACCAGGCCCTCAAGCGCATACACAGGCACGCGGTCTCTGGTTGAGAAAAATTTCATGCGCTAGGACTCCTATTTACGTTCCCGACCACACGATCGTTTGGGAGGATTTAGTGCGTGACTCTAATCATTAATGGCTGTTCGACCAGAACATGCTGAACAGATTTACTTGAAATAATTTGTCTACGACTATTTTAAATCCGACAGGTCAAGTTTAGATGTTCCCGCTTCCCTTAATCACGACATACCGAAGATTTAGATGCATCGAAAAAATCTGCGCGTTGTCCTCTTGGATAACTCATTTGAGGCTGACTCTGTTTCATGATCTTTCCTATTTCGCCGGCTAATACAATTGATTGTTCCAGACCTCTACCACCACCCACTCTTCTTCATCTCTGATAAGTTTGACGTAACCTATGAACAGATATGTGAAAAGCGCCCACTGAGGTTTTTAAAGAAAACAGCTTTTATGGTCACAATTTACACTGATGAGCGTATTTAGATAACAATAGTAATAAGAGCAAAAAGTAAAGAAAACAGCAAGCACGGCACTTTGTCTGGTGATGCTCCTTAGACCTGATCCCTTTGCAAACCCGCATTTTTGAATGCTGCTTCTGTGTTGGCGTTGTATTGCGCTGCTTATTTGCGTTCAATCTTGGATTTTCGTTCTCAATGTAAGAACTGTTTCCATCGTAAATTTGGTCACTAACAGCTTTACCTAGCATGCTGCGTCTCAGTATCATATCAGTGTGAGAGCCGGCTTACTTGGACACGAAGTAAATTCACTTCTAATGCTTGCCAAACAAACACCGAACGCCAGTCAGTACGTCAATTCAGCTCTTGTGTGAAGAACCCAAGCCGATGTCTGGGTTTACTTATAATCAGTCTGTAATTGTGCCTCGATTATGTTAACACACAGGAGACTGATGCATTTTATCGCCAAATGTTTTCGTATAGGAATTTCTCAGTTGATTAAATCAGCTATATGGCATTACTTCAGAACGCATTTGAGACCAACGTAAAGGCATTCCATCAAAATGGGAATCGCGATCACTATCGCCTCGACTATTACGTTTTGATCTTATTCCACTTTCCGTAAGTGAATATTAAACATCAATAATTTGCGAAATATTTTGGCATACGCACATATATGTATATAGTTAAGAGTATATATATAATTCTATGAATATTTTTAAACATAAACATTGATAAAATATTCATTTACCTCATAGGGGGCTTTCAATGCAGTAATCTCCAAAAGTGTCTTCTCTGGGATTCTGAGGTCGGCATTGATGAAGTCCATGCAGTTGACGGAATGCAGAAGATTCCAGATATATCTTGCCACCAAATGGGATCTATACTACGGTACACGTGAAATCAAGGCACAGCAGAAATTTGCAGTCCAAAAGGGAACCAGAGACAAAAACTTTTCAGCGCACGAGGAAATTGCATACATCCTGCACGGTAAAACTAAAACAACCAAGCGAATTTCGTAAAATTAGAAGCAAGAATCAAAGCAGACAGTATAAGAAGTGACGTCCAAACGTTTCCGATTTTCTCCGAAAGATGGACATGGTTATAATACTTCGTAAAATGCATTTGAATGCATATATATAAGTAAACAAAGCAAATCATGTTTTGCCCACCGCTGGGAAAATATTTTACGGATACGTTGTCAGTACAACTTTAAAAGCGAAGCAGCTCTGGAGACCTGAGGACTCTAGATCGGTGGTGTAGGGTTGGGCAAGAGAACAGGCGAAGAAATATACAATTAGGCATTTAGTTGGATTTTTAAGCCTAAATAAATGTCTTTAGCAAAAACTGTGAATGACATCGCGATACATTTTGCCTGCCGATGGGCTAAAATGTGCATAATCGGTCTGCCAGTTTCACAGGGAAGAAATTCGCACACAAAATTAGTTGGTTCAGAGTACCTCCATACTCCGTGATGCGCTTAAACCAGTGCACAGACAATTAACATCCCTTAGGAGTACTCCTGACAAGATTACAATAGGCATAAAGAGGGTAAACGAAGGCGTGCGGGAATGAACACCTAGATGAATAGGTCATGAGTTTCAAAATATAAAACTGGAGCTGCCTGCACATCAGGAGAACAATGGCCATGTTTGATGACCGGTGAAATGATTGGTTGGGGATGTTGCCAGTGTCGAATTAGCACTTCAGAGTGATCATAATCGCCACTAATAATCAGAGAACCAGGGTGTTCAAGATGTGAGGTAGTCAAATTTTGCGAACACAAATAATTATCAAAAACATTATTTGGCACTCGCTCCCACGTTGGATTGAGGATTGATGCATTGCTAAAGCTCGATATTCCCACTGCATTTCTGTGTATTGCTGTTGTAGACTTTTCTGTTCGCGTTTTGTGAATGTCATGCGACGCACCTCATGTGGGGAACGGAATTGCAACTGGCTTCGGGCCTGAGGCGGGTGGAGCTGCTTCATTAGTTGCCAGTGTTTGTGCGGCTCTGTACCGTGCCAGAAAAATCATAATCAATACACAGGCGCAGACTTAGTCCAATCCTGCCGAACAGTGAGCAGGTGCAAAACGCGAGACCGGAGTAAGTCCTCGTCATCCCATTGGCAACCAATGAACAGCCTACACAGTGGCAGGATCAGAAGGCTATGGTGCGAAGGTGCAAAAACAAGGCCACATAGTGTACCAGGCGAGTCAATCAGGATGAGCTTTCCGGATTGGATGAAAAACGTCATGAACTGAATGGTGTGAGGTGCACGGAACAAGATGGTCCAAGCAAAGTGCGACTGGAAAAACCGGTAAAAATTTCGCCTCAAGGAGGCAACAAACTTTAACAACCAAATTGAAACTAATCGCATTCTAAGACGCCACCGTTGACTTAACCCGACGCTCTCAACTCCGAAACAGGCCCCGAATACAAAACATGCATGAAACGTGATTAAATTTTATTTGATATTTCGAAGCCATACTATTTTTTGCATTTTCAAGTCTTGCTCGTGGTGAAAGGAACACTCCAAGGCCAACCGAGTCTTGAAGCAATTATGAAGGTCGGCAGCTATACTTTCTTATTTTCAGCTGGAAGACAACATTCTGGTTCCTCCTTTTCAAGAGCAAATCGTCCAGAAACTGGAAACTACAAAAACCATGAAGTTCTTGAGTGTTTTGGCAGCAACCTCAAAAAACGAACCTCTGCTTGTGCTGAACTGATTAATTTGGAGCCACTATGAAAGCTCGTCTATATACATTTAGGAGTGATAAGGTATTCAATGCATCAGGTCCAGCGACTCCTAATTCAAAAGAATCGATAGAACTACTAAACGCATTCTTGAAATGTTCAGTTTTACGAATGAAATCGCAATTATGGTACACTAAGGGCAAATACAACCGCAACCATGCTGTCGTAAATCTAAGCGGAAAAGGGCAGGTACAACTCATCTGGTGGCAAAATATGGAATTTCGACCTAAAATATAACGACAGAGACAACATCAACCACTACGGTAGTTTTTCAGGTGAAATGAGTTCGCTATTCACGGGGGGTGACAAATTCCCGTTGTTTATTGCCAGAACAAACGAAACCCTAATTTAAATATCTATTAAAATCAGCTTCGACGATCAGAAAGCTTTGCACATAATCACAATATTCTAAAGATTCCGAGCCCTTTCAAAAATAGAAAATACTTAAAAAGCATTTGGTTTTACTTGGATCATAAGGGTAACTCATCAGTTTGGGTGGTTCCTCGTCGGCATTTGAAATCTCTCATCCCATCAATTCCTTATGTCCCATGGATTCCATGGGCAAAGTGTATCTTAAGTAACAGAGCGTATATGCTTCAAAAGCGGCTATATCTCAACGAAAGATTTGGCTGTGACAAACGGCTGGTAGAATGATACTTAGGGATGATAGTGCACAACGAAACCCTTGGGTAAGTATAGAAGGTGCCTGTGTTTACAGTATAATAATTTATTTGTCTCACCATCCAGTTTTAAATCCTGAGAAACCCAAAAAGCCTCGCGCCGTTTTTGATTGCACAACGAGGTTCCAGGAAACATTGCTGTTATTGCAAGAACCAGATTGAACTGTACTTTTATCAAAGATTTATGTTGCTTTGAGTTGATAAAATCACAATATCAGCTGAGCCAGAAATGTTCTTGCAGCTAAAAATTGTGGACCTAGATAGCGCTACGCTTATGTGTGAGTTTCCGCTCAAAGGTTGTTTCCCCAATCAGTGCACGAAGTTTACATTCAATTTTTCGAGACCCATATGAACCACATGCGTATTTTTGCACAGTAACGTCGGCTCCCGTTTTGAGTCTCTGCGATTCGCGTACATGTCTAATCGCATCACTGAATTTACGAATCATTTGTCCAGAGTTTGGGAATGGACAATCGCTATGCACTGCTCGAATGCTGCTTACACTTACTCTATCCCTGACGACTTTGTAGAATGCAGCGTTTCTCTGAAAACTATTTTATTCAGTGGTAGCTTCTAGTTATTCTTTAGAGGGGTAATTACCCATTGTCGTTTGCTTACCAGTTGTGTTTTGTTCATGACATGTTATTCTTCATTTGTGAGCGTTCAGAACGGATTGTCCTACCGCGAAACTCATATTGCGTTTGCTTGCCCTTAACCTTCGTGACCACTTATGCGTCACTCTTACTCGGCTCGGTACGACTGCAATGCTGGTAACACTGACACTTGACCGGTACAAGGAAACAGCAGTCGGAAGCGGTCGCAGGTTGAGTACATTTTTATAGGAGCTTGCTAGCGATGCGTGCACGTGTAACACGCCAATGTTGAACACAGGAGTTGTGATCGCCCGCCCACCTGCGCCCGCACACAGCCGCACCCGAGCTGCCCGCCCGATGTGCGTTGGTCCAAACAGTAGATCTGACCGCGTTCCACACTCACGGGCTTCACCCTTGTCCAGATTCTTCGCCATGCGGGGTTGAATGAGTGTCTGACCTCGGGTTTTCATCGTCCTCTGGTACGTGCATGACGTCGACCATGGGACCGACGACTGTCGTTCCGGAGTCCGTGGAGCCGCGTCGGTCCTGGGATTCTTCTGAGATAAGGTAAAACAAGGACAAACTGCTGGGAATGTTGC
>LUCM01000425.1:23870-90150 GCA_008360955.1 Fasciolopsis buskii | reverse complement strand
TTTAATGCACAAGTTGGAAAACTTAGTGCATCGGAGTCCTGTTTAGGTGGGCGGTGCGCCTTGCCTGCACAGCAAACAGAAAACGGGGAAAGACTTCTCCAATTCTGTGCAGATAATCATTTATTCCCATCTAGTACGAATTTCCGATACGGTTCGCGTCGCGCAGCGACATGACGCTCTAGCTCGACAGGTGCTCTGAATCAGATTGACCATATCGCAGTTAGCTATCGTTGGCGCGGTTCTGTCCAGAACTGTAGATCGAGGTTGCATCGACCTGATATTCACTATCCGGCAGGTACTTGAAACGCGCCGCACGCACTGCCGCTGTACGATCGTGATGTTTCTGGACTTGAAAGGTGCTTCCGACTTAGTGGGGCGGCAAGGGCTGGTAGGGCATGTCAACGAATTTCGTGATCCTGTTGCGAGCGTTGTACTCGCATACATATGGTCCCGTGAGGGGATTTGAATTTGTATTTTGTATTTTATAAACTTTTGCGTAAACTAAGTATTGTAGCATTTCAGCCAAAAAATGTGAGGGATAAAAATAAACTACGAAGAAACAGTAATTATGAAATGAAATATGAAACCCACTCAACGCCTCGTAAAGAATATAAAAGAACTCATCCAGGAATATTCATAACGCATTAGAACAGGCTGCTCAGGAATTCGGCTGAAACCCCGTCACGGTTTGTCGAAATTCGCGTTAAGTATGGGACAGTGGAGTTCCTGTAGATATTGATTCTGGATGGTATGGAACGTAAACAGGATCGTGTCGAAAAATGAGAGCGACACTTTGAAAGATCGTTGTGCAGAGGATGCGTGAGATCAGATAGAATTTCGTGAGCAGATTCCTCGCACGCTCATAAGTGTTGATCACATAGATTCAGGGGCAATTCAGTCAGTGGTATGAAAGACACTCGGCTAACGATTGATAGTCCACGGCGAAGAATTTTAGTCTTTTTTGAGAAGACCTGGAATAATGACGGGGGACAGTAAAGAAGGATTGGAAAAACATACTGGTATACAAATCGGGTGTTTTGTTTCACCTCATATAGTCGAAGCTCTCTGATTTGAAATGATAATCGTCGGAGATTCTTTAAACAGGCAGAAATGGGAGAAGTCCACTTCAGATTTTTATCAACGGTAACTCCTAGATATTTTCACAGAATCAACCATGGTAAAAGTTTCTGAGTTGATGGGAGTTGTTTCGGATCGGTAGGTCGACCGAAGGGAGAGAGAACAGGCATTCGAAACATTTAGATGTGTTGAGATTTGAACCAGCTCGTGCAGAGGAACAGTAAACAGAAGATAGGCTGTTGAAAATCATCGTCGTTCGAAACGGCTTGAGAGAGGGCAACATCATCAGCATACTTAAACAGGGTTCGCTACTTGACTAGTCGCTGATGTAAGTAGAGAGAAGAAACGGTGAAAGAACAGCACCCCGAGGCACGCCTGAGTTGGTAATCAACGGTTCTGAAGTTTTGCCATCCAGTGATGTGCGCTGGGTTACGTTACTAAAGTAATCAACGGCCATGCTAATGAAGAATTGGGACAACAAAAGGTTTGCATTTTGTGGAGATACCATCGGACCGAATGGAATGCCGACGAATAGTCTAGAAAGGCGCAACGCACAGATTTCACTGACGTGTTTAAGTGCTCACAAATGTGCTGAAAGAGGGAGGCGAAAGCGTCCAAAGTCGACCCGTTGTTTAAATGTTTACCGTGCATTTGCATATACTAAGTTCGGTTAGAAAAGTAATCAGACAATCATGCTAATAAAGGCGTGAGACAACCAAATGTTGTCAGCTTGTGAGGTAGAAGACCGCGGGACCGGACGGAATGCCGACGAATAGTTTGGAAACGCACAGATTTCATTGATGCGTTTAAGGACTTACAAATGTGATGAATGAGGGAGGCGACAGCGTCCAAAGTGGACATGTTAGAAGACGAGCTTAGTGACAAGGTAATCAGAGAAGTGAGTGCATCCGTCAGTGCCACAGCACCATGCCTTAAAAGAGCTGAGGACTAACTGTCAGGACCAACCTCAGTGGTAATTTTAGTGGTGCAGAGAAGGTCGAGCACCTCTACGCCAGAAAAACTTGTAACTATCGTATCATCACCCTGACCAAATATGACCGGGGTATACTTGGAAGGATTCGTGAAAGCACGATTGATGCTGTCGACATCCGCAGAACGTTCCACGTTTTTATTTTTCTTCCCACACAACAGTCGAATGCCTTGTCATAGGAATCGGTTGTTGTTACCACTCAAAACTTGGTTGGCGAACGTTATGTCAGTGCGTTGGATTTCAGCTTTTATTAGGTTGAGTTATTACGGGATTTGTGGAAGTGCTCCTTGCGTCTTCTTGGAGATTTCAGTTTCTGGGTGGCGATATGGCCATTTGAGATGAATAGCGTTTCCAAGGGGCAGCAAATTTCAAAGACTGCGGTAGCCGTCTCTGTGAAAAGTTCGACCTTGTCATTGAGCAAGGTTTCAAAAGAGAAACAGATAGATGCGAATGAAAGGGATTTCTGAAGAAGAATAAGGTTGTTGTGCGAAAATTTATGGAGGCGAACTTGAATTTGATTTATTCGCCTGAAGGAATGGAAAGCTGACCTAGAGTTTATCTTGGGCCTTAACAGAAGCAGACAATGATCGCTACTTGAAATTGGAGTACGCAGTTTCAAAGGAAATAAGTCGGAGCGGTTAGTAATAACTCCATCTAAGATGGAACCGCCTCTGATGGGAGAAACACAGAGATCAGTCAAATCAAACACAGTCTTTGGTAGGGTAGATACACGATTGAAGTCACCTACAATAATATGCAGATTATCCGCAAGAAGAGGGACAATAAACACTAGAAAAGAGCCGAAAAAAGATGTGATATTGTGTTGCGAGCTAAAAGAAGCAATATATAGGTTCGTTATCATAGTGCTTGTATGACGAGAAAACCTAGGATGACACTGTCACTAGGCCGTCAATTCCGTGTGGCGAGTACGTATCAATAACTTCGGCCTTGCCAGACCAGAAGGAGTTTATGCATGTTGCCACACCGCCTCCCGTCTTCTTCTTGTCCAAAACTGTTCTGCCGGTGGAGTCTGAAGCTGTCTATCGGCACGAGTGAATCAGCGATACCCGTGTTCAGCCACGATTCTTGTATGCCGATGACACGCGTGTGAACATGGATCGGTGTTTGAAGTGTGAGGGACAGGTCCGACGTTTTCGTAAGCGGAGAGCTGATGTTGGTGCTCAACAAAGTCCGAGTGGACATCTTGGCCGGGAGGTTGCATTTAAGAGCTGCCTGCTAGCCAGCATGGGTGCCTCTTTTAAATTGATTTGTAGCTCGAGATGCAGAAACACAGTATCACAATATATGCTGAGAAACGATACCGTTCTTGAACAAACGTAATTCCGAGCGACTGTAGCGCCGAACGGAGAACACGATCGAACCAAATATCCGGTAACAAAAAAACGGAATAAAATGACACAGAATTGTAGCGAAGCCAGTCAAAGGGGCGTGCGCTGCCTCGTCTACGCTGGACTATCAACTATATTCAAAACGATTAGTGGCGTTCGACAAGGGTGTCCCATCTCTCCATTCCTGTTCAACTGCCTCACGGAGGAGATGACGGAAGATGCTTTAGAAGGTCTAGAGGATGTAGCAACCGAACTGGGAAACGGAGGGAAGCTAATATGAACTAGACTGCGCAGATGACGTAGTGTGCCTTTCCCAGTATGCGAACTATGCACAACGGGCACTAGATAGACTCTCAAGTATGGTTGCTCGGTTCGGCATGCGCTTCACACCTTCAAAGTGCAGGACTGGACGACAGTAGTGCCGAACTTGATACGGATGGAGAGGAACTAACGACTGTGGACCGTTTCACCTACTTGGGTAGCTGCGTGTCGAACGATGGCAACTCGGCAGTGGAGGGAAATACGCGTATATCCTGGACTCGAGCAGTTTACGCTGGACTGAAGAACTTTTGGCGTCGGTCCGATATTTAACTGAAGTTAAAAGGTCGTGTGTACTGTGCTGCAGTGCGCTCAGTTCTGTTGTACAGTTGCGAGACAAGGAGTATGAGTGTCGGAGATGCTGGTCGGTTGGAGGTCTTCGACCATGGATGTCTACGTAGTACGGCTACGATTGGATGGAGTGACCGAGTTAACAATATGGAGGTGAGGGATCTGGTATTAGGTGCCAATTCTGATAACATTTTATCTCTGCGTATGAAACTTAGTAGACTACGCTGGTTGGGTCACGTGTTACGTACGGCGAACACTCGTCTATCATATCGTGCTCTATTTCGTATTCCTCCAGTGAAATGGAAGAAGCCATACAGAGGCCAACAGATGCCGTGGCAACGCGGGATGAGAAAATGTACAGTGAACGTAGGTAAAGTAGGTGTCTCATATCTTCGTGAGTGGGGTCCGAAAGACCCGTCAACTAGCTGACGGAAGACACTGAAGGATATGGCAGTGAACCGCGAACAGTGACGATCGCGTTGTCATTTTCTATCGAATCAGAATGATTAAAAACACGTGCGTTTGTACAGTTAGACTGTATTCCGTGTGTTGGTTGCAGCAGCATCTTATTTTTGTTCCCGCCTGTGTTAGGCCACTCCCTGTTCCCGTTGGATATTCACTCTTTTTTAAAAACGTGTAACTGCAAGGGAAAGCCAGTGGTCACTGAGGCTTGCCTTGTTGCTTAACGGTGAACGATGATAATGATGATATGATAGTCATTCGAAAACCGTTGTTTTCTTAAAGGTACTGACCAGTGCGTTCTCAAACATAGTGTTCTTCGCGGTTGCGAGACCTGGTCTATCGGCCTTGAGGATGTCCGGCAACTTTCTGTTCTCGACCACCGATTTTTCCGAAGCATTGCTTCTAGTCTGGTGGGGACATTGGGTGACCAATGACGAGGTGCGTCGTCGTGTGTCAGATGCAGACAGTAGTCGTCTTCTGACTGAAATAGTCGCTCTACATTGCCCTCGGTGGCTTGGATAAGTTTTGTATATGGCGTCTGTTGTCTACCTCTTTGTGCTTATTGGCAAGTGCTAGATAAGGTTGAAAAAAGCGATCTGCCGGACCGGAGATGAATTCGATCGTTGGCATGGAGAAGTTAGCGAAGGTTTCTGGGTGGTTTGGCGGTTTTCGCCTTTCTGAACCAGGTGAGTTTCGTCGTTTGTTAGGGACGCTGAAATAAATGGCTGAGAATGGAAGTCAGTGACGCTATATGACCTACTGTTTTAAATGGTAACTGAAGGAACGATTATAAATAGATCGCTAGCGAAATTACACTTTTTTTCTTAGTGCAGAAAATCATTCATCGATTTCTGGCGAACAGATGAATGGAGCCTAAAAGCAGCTAGTTGTAAGCGATATGTACTCTTGAGCGTAATTCTGCGAGATAAACTGAAAATTACATTACAGTAGTTCGGATGATATTTCGTTACCCACTCATTGAAAAGACATGTTTTGGAAGGAATCCCTCATAATAGCAGCTGGGAAGTGTACCTTATGTGAATCATGGGGAATGAGAGCGTGAAATCCTGTGGCATAAAACTCCCCAAATCCACATGGAGCACTTGTAGAATATCCAACAGTTTTTCGGAACGAAAGCAACGTGACTACGTTCGGACTGCGATGATGACGATCTTTTGATCGATACAATGCACCTTACATGTATTCCACCTGCAAGTATCCAATGCGTCATAATAAAGATGTGAAGCACCATCAAGGAGATAACCGAAGACACGGTAAATGAGAGAAAAGTAACCATTTCCTGAGAGTATTAGTGTGCATACATGGAATGGGCTCAATGCAGTCACGTCGAGCTTGAATAAAGTAAACTAGCCACGGTGGAGGGTAGAGGTGCAAGCAGTTCCATTTAAAAGTACGCACGTTTGTTTACCCCGATGAATGCGATTGAAACACTTGTATAAGAGTACATCATAGGAATTTCAAAGAATTGTCGCTCATGAAAACCTCATGCAAATAGGAAAACTGTAGGAACTGTAGGGTTAGTGGGGTACTGACTCGTTATAACATCTACTCGGATCAACACAGCTGCAACGACTTCGTGCTGATTATGCCAATCGTTAAGGGGAGCAAAAACGCCGGATAAGGAAGTCGATAAGTGCCAAGGGACCGAATTAGCGGGCGGAATAATTAATCGGTGAGCGCTGCTCATCAAAGACTAATATAAGCTACTTGATTAATAAACGAAATTTTAGTCTGCTGGACTTGGTCTTTCTCGCTAGATTTGGTGGAAATTGAAAATCGATTGATGATTTATGGCCAAAGTAGAGCAGACATCTCTTCAGATTCTCCGCCTTAAGAAACAGAAACTATCATGTGAAATAAGAACCCAGTGTGTCGTAATTTCTTGCATAAAACGTGATTTGTTGTGCCCGTGTGACCTCAATGTACTTGATAGAAACTAAATAAAAGGGAAAACAAATCACGAGCAAAACCACGCTCTGCGGTTTCGGTTATAGTGAACAACGTAAATATGTTCAGCATAAAAACAATACGGAACAGAAGAGATTACCGCATAATTAAGAAAAATTACCAATGAGATGGATGTGCATGAATTTAAACCCACCATCAGAAGTTTCATTAAAAACGTTAAAACACATTGGCTTCGAGAGGAAAATGCCGCGTATGCGTAGAGAAAAAATAAAACTACGACAAATACCTACCGATACGAAGCCATTTTGAATATAACAATGGAGCTAAAAGTAGTACAGGTAGAAAACAATCAGCTTAAAGATTGGTCATAAGAATTAGTTGAACCGATCAATTCGTTAGCGCAGAGGCAAGTGGGTCGGTCTGTTAAATCTAACCAAAGTTTGCCCAGTCGTGACACTATAAGAAAAAGTTCCTAGTAAGGAATATCTCGCAGTCGTTATGGTTTCAGTCGAATAAGAAAGCTATATGCTTTGTTCGCAACCGACCTAGCATCCCTCAAACGCCTTAGGAGCGCATTCCTTTGTCACGAAAATCCACCACTATTTGGAGCCGGCAATCGAAAATCTACAAACAAGAGTAATTAAAAAACTCAAGGAAACTTAAAGGGTTAGACACGGTTGAATTTCTTCTGTCAGAGTTAAGAAAAGAGGATATGAGGTAATTGAAGAGGCACGGTCCGAAGAACAAAAACCAAAAAATGGTAGAAAAAGAGGGAAGCGACGATGGGCTAGTGATTACAAAGTAAACGTTAATGAAGGATCGTCGATCAGCTGGGTGGCCGTTCTTGAACCCGATCGCGAAGGAAAAGCGAAGTGAACGAATTCCACTGCAAACGTGACTACAACATTTAAATGCGGAATGGATTTGAGCTTTGCACAATAAAAGATGGGCTGGGACGAGGAAATGCCCAGGGCGAAATAGGAAACCAACTTTGCCAGTGGCGCCAGAAGCAAGCTCGGCTTTGATGGAAGATCAGCATAATGAAGAACTAATGGATAAGCCAAGAAGAACAATTTGTGGGACTTAAAATAGACGAATCAAAAGACAGATGTGGAGGGAGAATGACGTTTCAAGGAAGCTGAGAGGAGAGATTTTGGAACCATTGAATCTGACATGGTTGTTGGAACCCCAGGAAGAGATGTGTTCAAGATTGCAGTTCACAGATACGGTCTTTGCAAAAGGTCAAAATTTCTGGCCATTGGTGGCGAGCTGGTGCAACCTGGGATTCTTTTTCGAATCTAATCAAGTCAAACAATGCTTTCATGTATCCAGGTATGAGTAAAATTTTCAGCTTGAACAAGCGATACTGAGGAGAAGGATACAAGCACGTATCAATACCCATTTCGATGAAAGCCACGGCTTGATAAAACAATAGTGAAAGAAAATAAAAAAGAATTAAATATACGAAAAGAGATGAGCTGTAAGATCTTCTTACACCAGTTCGCGATTTACGCGAAAACGAAAAAGGATAAAAAATAAGACAGTTCCTATGCACGGAGATTCGGAAAGAGAGGAACGAGTTGAAGAATGAGAAAATGCCTCCGACAAAACAATGTGAAAACAATGGTTAGTTTTGGATAGCATAGTATTTGAAAATTTATCATAGGCATCGAAGTTTAATTGAACAATGAAGTCAGTAGGTGCATTCTTATTAATTTCACTTCGACATGTACATGGTTTTAGGAGTTTGACGAAAAGTACAAAATCTCTCTTTCAAGACAAGAAATAATGCTCGACAGTAGTAGAGCTAGATGGGTGAGTATCCATTAAATAACAAGTCGAAGAACAAGTGTACAAGGTACTCTTAGTTCCCTAGGTCCAATGGACAAAGAGAATCTGGGCAGCTTGATGAACATAGATTCAACAAACTTTATCGAAAAAGGACTGTAGGCATAATCCATTACTAGGTAAAAAAAAACAGATGAGTCTTCTCAGATTTATTCGTCACTAATTGATAGTGATGGGAATCTAGTGAAGACAAGTGGATACCAGAGACCACGTTGAAGACTAGAGGATACTTCAGTACAATGGAGGACCTTCAGCGCTAGGGAATGCTAAGATCAGTCGATGAGTTCACTCGGATTATCATCCAGCTAACTAAGCCCATTCTCAGAATAGTAAAGACACCAGAAATAACGCCATCAGCAAATTTGCAACCAACAATATCGGGGAATTAGACAGCTTGTTAACACAAAGAGGGAGGAGAAACGGAGGGAGAATGGGGCCATAGAAAACGCCTGAAGTAACTGGAAGAAAGGATGACTTGTTCTCGAAAGAAGTAGACTGAGTACGATATAATGCTAATAACACAGCGTTGTTGGTAGATGTACTGTGCCAACGTTTCGACTAACGTGGGCAGTCTTTCTCAAGGCAAGTTTTACAATCATTCGACTGGCAAGCCGTTCCACGCCGTTTTCTTGCTCACTAGACAGGTTTCTTTGGGGAGCTTAATTAGTGGGTCGTGCAGAAACAGATGTTGGTCAAGTAACTGATTCCTTGAAACCGGATTTCGGCTAGCTCCTGTCCATAGACCAGCTAAGCAAGACTGAATCTTCGATTTAAGGAAGTCATCATAAATAACCTCTTAGATAACGTAAGAAGGCACATAATTGTACTATGTCAGGGTCCAGGTTTGTTTTGCTTCGAACAGATTGTGGTTGTGAAGAGACATAGAAACGGCTGTGAAAAAGTCCACCAAAATGGTGGTAATCAAAAGCTCACATTTAGGCAACGTATTTAGTAAAGTATGTAACACTGACCTGAAGAAGAGTGCCCAGATCTCCGGTCCGTACGGCACGGAGCAAGTCCCGTCGTAAGAACCTTTCGGATAATGGATCACGAATAGAACAATCTGAAGAATCGTCCATCCCAGAGTCTGCTCCCTTCGAGATATTCGACGGATTCATGGAAGTAGTCGTGGACGTGATATATCGTCGATCGATATATTTAGCTTTGATGAAAGTTCGCCTTTGCAACATTCCGGAGCCATCACTTGCGCAAATGAAATTGAAGAGAAATACACATGGCTACTGAATGTATCACCAAGTAGTCAGACATTTTAAACGTATGTTCATTTGTGTTAGGTGTAAGCATCCATGGGAGTATCCAACACCTCGGTCGAGGTAACTTCAACTTCTGAGTATTAAGCTGCCCAGTATGAAAGAGGGCTGCTAAGATGGGATCATTTTCAAGAAGGTCAGAGGCGCATTAGGAAAAACGACTATCAAGATGTCGCCAGGCAATGGAACCATTTGGACATCAAGATTGCAGCGTGCATATGGTGCAAATAAGTGCAAATGCTAATAATGGATTAGACCATTAGAACACCAGCTTACTTCACCACGCACATATCTCTTGACTGACTATGGCAGAATAAACTTGGTTAGTGGCTAAAGGACGTGTCACATGTGTGTACTTAGAGCACAGCAAAATGATGCTTTCGCACCGTCACTTCTTTGGTCGACGTGTATCACCACAGTGACGGCGGGGATAAAACGCTACCGTTTTTCATGATTATCAGATTCGCATGAAGTAACAAACACAAATAAGCTGAGTTTTAATGCCAAATCCTGTGAATACAAAGATGCGCATGATCGAGGGATTATTCAATTCCTTACCCGGAGAAAAAAGAATCTATCAATGGGTGGTTACGCAAATTAGCATTAAAACTATGTGCTCTGTCGATTCTAGTATTCTGACAGACAGAAATGGAAAAAAGGGAAAACACAAAACCAAATCAAAGAGTTAGTTACAATTCGAAATCCTAAACGAAATTTACGCTGCATAGGAACATGAACAACCACTATATCCAAAACCACAAGCAGTGCTCACAAGACACGCGATCAGCTTATCTCAAACAGGTGGTGCAGCTGAAAGGAACTTTCATCCGTTTTTTGTGTTCCTCCCTAGGAGTGGAAGAAGTCATGTGGAGGTCAACAAATGAGAAAATGTACAGTGAACGTAGGTAAAGTAGGTGTCTCATATCTTCGTGAGTGGGGTCCGAAAGACCCGTCAACTAGCTGACGGAAGACACTGAAGGATATGGCAGTGAACCGCGAACAGTGACGATCGCGTTGTCATTTTCTATCGAATCAGATTGATTGAGAACACGTGCGTTTGTACAGTTAGACTGTATTCCGTGTGTTGATTGCAGCAGCATCTTATTTTTGTTCCCGCCTGTGTTAGGCCACTCCCTGTTCCCCTTGGATATTAACTCTTTTTATGGAAACGTATAACTGTGGGGAAAAGACAGCGGTCAGTGAGGCGTGCAGAATCCGAGCGAGAGTTGGCAACCAACAGCAATAGTAACACAGAACTGGATTTTACACAGGCTTCGGAAGCGATGGATGTGCTCGATTTCAATTGCCACATAAAATGAGATGCCCAAACCTGTAGGACATTAACTGGCCAGAGGCCTGAAAAATGACCGTGAACAGTATATGCCGTTATCGATGATGGTCGCAACACTGACCGACTGACTCGGAGTAATGATCCATGAGAGCCAAATGCAGCGAGAGGGTCAAAGAATGCGCCGGTTCACTGACTGAACCAAAGTCATCTTTAACGGAGTCCAGTGGAGCATTTCAAACAGTATTTCGGCGGGGGCGACTCGGCACTAGATCATCCATTATTACTCGTAATGAAAAAAGTGAACGTGAATGAGTTTATTCTACCAGAAATGGAAACTGCTTCATTCTTCCTCAAAGAAAGTTGCGAATTTTTTTCGCGGGAGTAAGCAAAACTCGTGGGACCAATTTGAACACGGGGGCAGGATTCTAGAAACAGTTGTGAATCGGCAACTCTACCGATTTTCAAGAAAGGTGACAGTTCTTCGCATGAGGCTTTAGTACGGTGAGTAGCGCATTAAAACTACCGGCAAGCATTGTTTCCCACAAATTATCTACTGCTTGCAGGAAGTGTAGACGTGAAAATCAAGCCGGTTTCCCACCAGGTAGGACTTATGCTGACCATGTCCTTAATCAAATGCAAACCACTACCTTTCTTAATTGCAAGCGGCGCTCCACTTAGTCCATCCTACAGTTCAGTACCCGTTGCTTTTAACTGAAGAGTGTATCAGCGAAACTCGTTTCTCTTTTCCAAGCGTTCCTTGCGAACAGTCAATTCTGAGTCCGTGATTACAGCAATCTTTCACAACAGTTTACTAAGAGAGGAAATATTCAACCAAATTTTCAGTTCTTTTTAATTCTGCAGAAGAAAAGGTTATAGATTGGCGATCACAATGTTTCCTAAAGCGACGCAGCCAGAAATATAAAGGAATCCAGCAATCAGGAGCATTCTTGCAACAAATAAGTGTCCATTCCCATGTAAATCCTGGAGTTGTTATCGTACATCCAATCCTAAATCATTCTTAGATCATCTCCTCGAGAACCAGAGCACATTGGTGATACGTCATTTCCTGTAAACAGATAAAATTAGCATCATCACCATCATCAGGCGTTAAAAAGCAAGGCAAGCCTCACTGACCGCTGCTTAACCCCACAAAAACAGGTTTCTGTAAAAAAAGTGAATATCCAAGGAGAGCAAGGAGTGGATCTAGAGAAGCGGGAAAAGATAAGAATACTGCCGCAGCCAACACACGGAACACAGTCTAACTGTACAAACACACTCTTTCAATCATTCTGTTTCGATAGAAAATGATAACACGATCCACTCTGTGCACGATTCACTGCCATATCCTTCCGTGTCTCCAGCCAGCTAGTTGACGAGTCTTTCGGACCCCAACCACGAACGCACGAGACACATACTTTAACTAAATCCGTTGGGCATTTTCTCATTCCACATCGCCACGTCATCTCCTGACCTCCACATGGCTTCTTCCACTCCGTGGGATAAGCGCAAAATAGGGCAGAGATGATAGAGGACTGTTCGCCATACGCAACACGTGGCCCAACCAGCGTAGTCCACTATGTTTCACACGATGAAACAAGGAGTTCTCAGAATTGCAACTAATACCAGATTCCTAACCTCCACATTACTCGCATGGTCACTCCATCCAACCTTAGCCATATTCGTAGACATCCGTGGTCGAAAACCTCCAACCGACCAACATATCCGACATCCATAGTCCATGTCTCTCAATCGTACAACAGAACTGAGCGCATTGCGGCACAGTACACACGACCATTCAACTTCAGCGAAATATCAAGCCAACGCCACAAGTGCTTCAGTCCAGCGTAAGCTGCTCGAGCCCAGGATATACGCGTATTTACCTCCACTGCCGAGCTACCATCGTTCGACACGCAGCTACCAAGATAAGTGAAACGGTCCACAGTCATTAGTCACTCTTCGTCCAGTACCCAGTTCGAGATTACTGCCGTCGAATCCTGTAACAGCACTTTGCACTTTGAAGGTCCGCGGATTCGAACAGGCACAGAACGTCATCTGCGTAATCTAGGTCACATAGCTTCCTTCCATTTTCCAGTTCGGTTGCTACATCCTGGAGATCTCCTAAAGCATCTTCCATCACACTGTCCTTAAGGAAGTTGAACAGGAATGGAGAGATCGGACATCCTTGTCGATAGTTCACCCTATACCCTCACGCGACCATAGGTATGGTAGCACAATGCCCGCAACAGGTTCACGAACATCGCTGGCATACCATCGACTGAGTCAAATAGAGAAAGAAACGGTCGTAGCGCGAGGGTGCACGTGGCACGTTTCGAGTAACGTTCGGAGAGTGAATATCTCGTCGAAGCAACCTCGGTCGGGACGAAATCTGGCCTAATGCTCGTGAATATTACTCTCGCGAATCGGTGTCAAACGTCACAGCAATATCGAAGCTAACACCTTAGTGACTACCGGATTTAAACTCATCTCCCAAGGATTGCTACAGTCACTGTGTGTGCCCTTCTTGAAGATGGGTGCAATAATTGACTCACTCCACGATGACAGGATGCACTCCTCATTCGAAATATCATGAAGCAAGGAGGTAAAAGCTTTTACCAGAATTTCTCCACTTAATTTGAAGAGAACTGGACAGAGTTCATCAGGACCGGCCACTTTTCCCCTCTTCAGAGGTCGAATATTCGATTCTACTTCCACTTCCTTTGGTGGTTCAAGAGACACCTCTCAAGGATTCGCAGCTGCAGATGCTAGACTAACTAGATTAGCGTGCGGCTAGCGTAATAAACGCTTTTACTTGTGGTGAAGTAACGACGTCATGGTGACGGATTATCTGCGACAGTTGAATGAGCCATATAGGTTATGCAGTACGTTCGTTCAACAAAGTTCGTAATCCAGATAAGCATTAAAAACGTAGCACATGGGTGGAGGCGAAATGCGGAAAATCCGATGTAACCGAACAGCCCGATTCCACATTGACCAAATCGACAAACCTTTGCGTACATTCACGTGAATGTAAGACGATGCTTAATAAAGTGCACAGATTGGTCCGAAATCGGAGAAAACCGGTCTCAGAAAAACATTTGAGTTAGACGAAAAGGACTGGTCCGTATGTACCGGGGTGCATACAAAAGATATGAGCACAGCAAGTACTTCTCCAAGACAAACTAAAAGCATATATACTGAGCTCTTTTTCTTCATCAACTGAACTGTTTACTAACGACATTGAGTTAAGCTGTAACAGAACGGAGCATCTGATTGCGTATTCAGACTGCTGAAAAACGACCCCCTTGATTGACACAAATATCGAATTCTTCAAAGATCGAAACCATTCACGTGTAACGGTTTTCAGCTAGTGAATATGTAACCAAGCTTGCCAGTGCATTCATGTGGAATATGCTCTAACTAAGTGGCAGTACATCAAGGAAAGAAAGTGCAAAGTGAGATGCACTTTAAAGGATATGCTTTAAAATGAAAAAAAACATTAAAGGTGAATGGCTGAGACATTCCTCACCGCCAATAGAACCTATACAAAGTGAACTTGTTTTGTGTTCCATTACGCAGTTGTTTGTACCCCTGAAGGAGCGGGTTCCAAAACCATTGACTCCACAGCCCTAGAGTGGAGTACCCGGTATACAAAACCCAAAAAGTTAAAGGGACATGGAACTACATCAGATTTCAACGTGTCAAGCAAGATAACCAAGCCGGTAACCGTGAAGTGTCGCTTAAAAACACGATCTGCGTCACTATTCAAGGGAAACAGTTTTGAAATGGGATGTTTATATGCCAGTTCATTGTAACGACAGTAACAGAAGAAACTCATTGCTGGGAAAAATGTGTGGTCGCAAATGCACACAGAAGAGTAGACACTGGGACAATCCGAGTGATGAAAAAATGCCAACAACTGAAACTCAAGGGATTCGAACCTCTTACATTTGAGATCATAAGCAAATTACGGTGATTATACAACATTCTGGTTATAAGAGTCTGGTGAATCAGTAATGATGGCACAGACCGACCTCAAGTCGCGAGTGGTTGTCAGCCAGGCACCAGTAAAACGTTTGCCATCGATAACCGGAACAAACAAGTAAGAGACATATCGTACTGACCCCATATTATATTTCTTTTAATTAAGACGTCGAACAGATCCCTAAGGTAACTAAGCTGGCAAAACGTTCGATCGAATAAGCGTGGAAGTATGAAATCGAGCACACCCGTAGGTTGAAAATCCGAGAACAAAATGCCCCCTAAAGACGGTTCTGCTTCTCGGAGGAATGAAGTAAGTTTCTTCATCGTTTGCACCATTGATGCAACAAGAACATACAGACTACAATAACCACGAAGAGAGACTGGTATTGTGAAACGATACTAGTTCGGGAATGACAATATTTGAGATAAGAAGTTCATCAAGGTCTCCCTCCTATGTTGAGTTTATTTCGGTGCGCAGTGAGTCACAGCTGATTTTCCACATCTTCCGTTCACCGACTTGAACAAGACAAAATATATTAGGCTGACTGAGTTGATGAGCCGCTGATCACCAGTCGAAAACAGGTAGTAGGAGTGGTTAGCAGAGTTAGGCTTTCAACCAGGATATTCTGCAGTGTGAACCCTACAAACAAATGTTAAATGTCGTTTTCGACCACATGAACGCACAAGAACGACATCGTTCGGTCTGTACAACATCTATTGAAGCATCTGTCAAGAGAAAACAAAAATGAGGCCTGGGTACGTAAATGTCCTGACCAGAAGCAAGGTTCTGGAATTCCTTTAAGCTAACCGGACAGTCCAGTTGTTATGCAAATTTTCACTACTGGTTAACCTAGTTGCTTTGATTTGCACACACGCGTTCTCGCCATGTACAATGTGGTCAACGGCAGCGTAAGATAGAACAAATAAAATGTGTCAGAGAGGAGGAGAATCAACCAACTGTATTCGAGAGCACATGATCACCTTGACCGACCTTAGCAGAACATACCTGCTAGTGTCATTCGGCTTCGGCTTAATACCTGACGCCAGCGACGATTCAAATACCTCGTTGAACAGCCGATTGCCAAGGAAGCGTGGAAGCTGAAAAACAAAATGATTCCATACAAATTACTGCTTGTCCTCGTTGAACGCGCGTCACATTCAAGAAAGTGCATTCCGTAGATATGCTTCATTACTCTGGTTTGCTTTCCCGTGGACTGTTTAAAACAAAGAGCCATGAAATAAGGAGTTTGTGGATAACTTGCAATGAAATTTCGGAGCTCAAGAACAAAAAACAATATCCGAATCCATTTATAACGACCCTCGTTGACCAGAATCGAGTGCAAAAAAATAAAATAAAGAAATGATTTGTCGCCGTTTTAGCTAAGAAGTAATTTGTTCAAACTTCTGGAACGACGATCATCAGTAGTCATCGACATTAAGAACGTATATATATAAATATCATTCCATATCGATCGATTTGCACACAAGGCTGAACCTATGGAACATCCGCGCGAAGGCGCAAACGGATTGCAGACTGACTTCCAGACTGTTCTAACGAAGGTTGGTTCTGGAGTACCTATCAATGAGCGGACATAAAACGAATCCCAATAAGGCATGTGAAACGCTTGCCATGACACCCGACACTTCACAAGACCACAAATAATTTTGTCCGTATTCAGAGTGTACGGCTTCCCCATTTCCAAACTCGAATTGGGAAAGCAATTCTGTCTAGTGAGGCGATTTATGTTGTCATGGTCACAACAGATGGATCCTATCAATACGAAATGGCATTCGCAGTGTTGTGGATTTCTGTTTGTATTTATCTAGTCTACGAATTCTTCGCACGCATTTCAACTAGCTAAATTCGTTCGCCACATCATGCTGCATGTTGCATACTATAAGAATAGATGCTTATCAACCAGGTAAACCTCAGGAACCGAGATAAGATGCAAAAAAAGGAATAGCCTCAACCTAACGATCATTTGCTATCTATGCAGATACACATCCATCACGGGTTTTGAAACTGGGCAAACCATCAGCTAGATCCAGTGGGTGAACATATGACTTTTCGCGACTGACGCTAAGAGGAAGCTTATATTAGTTCAGTTTCCACATTATCTGAATACTGAAACAAAGTGACATCCTATTGCTCGCTACCGGAACATTTACCAAAAGAAGTACTACTGTTCTAAATCAGTGACCTGCATCAATCAGGAATAATCGCGACATGTAGACGGTAAAACCAATAATGTCAAAGTGGTATTCTCACCTACCTTTCCACATGGGATCCTAACCAAGAGGCAAGACTTTACTACTACAGGCGAACAATGAATACAGTACCAGCATCTGTAAATAACCAAGAAATACGCGTTCCGATACTAACTAGTATTGAATACAAATCAACATTCTGGACTCAGCGGACTACTCTAAAGTTTATTCAGACCAGTATCTTCCACTTTTGACCCATAACAAAAGATCTGATCTTTACAGTTATGCTAAGCTAATAAGGTATAGCATGCGTGAAAAAACCGCTCACCTGTCTAACAAAAGCCGTTTTCACATGCTTTGTTCTAAGTGTTCTTATGAAGCCAATTTTCCGTGTATTTTGTTCTGGAATCCCACCCAAGTCAACGGCTCACTTACCTAAAGCTAACATTTCAGTTTGGAATTTTGATTTGTGTGTCCGTCCCAACAAAACCGACGATTTTTCTTGCTGTATTTCGCAGTGCTTCTGTTCAACGTACCAATCATTTGGGAGAAACTGCGCTTCATCATGGTGTTCGTCACGGGTGTTTGGATGCATTGCGATTACTCTTACAAGCTGGTGGTTTGCCAACTCCGGTAAGCCCCGTCATTCAAAGTACATATAAACCTTTTCATCTTTTATTATTCCCTAACGAAATTCGGATTTTAATCTTTCTTATTGCATTCCCTGCTCTCCATATTAGATGCTTTTGTTCACTAATAAAGCCGATCAGACTGCCTTGAAACTTGCGGAACAACTGGCCGCAACCGCTGCCGTTGACAATGAATTGTTCAAGAGTTGTGCGGAACTGTTGCGTCTTGCCGAGAATGTTTTCGCATCGAAATCTGGAACGGACCCAGCTGGTTCAGTCTGTTCTTTGTTCCCTAACTCAGAAGCGAACGAACGTGTATTGGCTGCTCGGAGTTCATTGATGGAAGCGGTGGATCAGTTGCAGTCTGTCGATTGGGGTCTGACGGACTCTGTTTCAAAACCACGTCTCAGTAGTACGTGTCGTCGGACAGCCAGTGTCGCAAACTCGGATCTGGGTGTCACGTTTGCTTTGGGAGGATTTAGCCGAGTATGTGATAATCTCTTGTTCGCCAAATTATTTCATATTGAAACAGCCCCTGGACTTTATATGCATATTATATATATATATATATATATATATATATATATATATATATATATATCTAACGGCGTCTTGAAACAAGCATGGCGCCAACGCAACAACACGTTAATGGAACTTCGCAGACAAACGAGGAGAAAAAAGAAACCATAACAAACCAACTAGTTTTTGTGTTTTCACCGTACACAATTCATGATTTTCTTGGTTGCTTTTCGATTTTCTTAGCAGGTTAAATTCTACAGACAGGCTACATAGCATTCGCGCCACTGACTTTGGTTCCAAGTCTGAGCTTCTCTCTCTGAGCTTCTCCAACCAACAACAATTCTCATCTCTTGGGGCCAAACGAGGAAGGCGGGAAGCACCAACGAGACCAAAACTGAAGCCGATTTCTTCATGCCCCTAAGCCAAGTCATAGCCTGATCGGCATGTCACTTCTTCCAGCCTTGCTCAGCACGTGCAAAATGAGCACGAAAAGGTAGACGAAGGGCATGCATACGCAACACGTGTTCAAACCACCGAAGGCAACGTAGGGCGACTATTTCAGTCAGAAGACGACTACTGTCTGCATCTAACACACGACGACGCACCTCGTCATTGGTCACCCAATGTCCCCACCAGACTAGAAGCAATGCTTCGGAAAAATCGGTGGTCGAGAACAGAAAGTTGCCGGACATCCTCAAGGCCGATAGACTAGGTCTCGCAACCGCGAAGAACACTGCGATCTGTGGCAGCGTATATCCTTCCCTTGAGGGAAAGACGGATGTCATGGCGACACCACAAGTGTCGCAAGTTTGCGAAATCTGCTCTGGCTTTCGCAATTCGTGATGCGGCCTCTTTGTCATCACCTCCACCAGGTGTGAACAGCTTTCCGAAGTACTTGAAACTATTGACTACTTCTAACCGATCATCACAAGAGTAAGTGCAGGCACAGGCTACTGTAAATCCTGTAGAAGCACTTCGCATTCTGAAGGTGCAAAACACGTTATGCATCGGCTGGATCTGTGGCAATCGGATAGAAAAGCAATTTTGACCAGTGGTAGACGGCAATTCCATATCATCCAGCTGCTTACAATAACTGCCTGAATGGAGGCTATAAGGGATTCTGGGTCACTTCGACTTTTATTGTAAGGATTGCAGGCTTCCTTGTCCCACCCACGAAGTAGACTTTAGCGTCCATGGTGCCTGCTCCTCTCACTGCCCTCATGCTTCTAACGTCACCAGTGGAGATCTTGTTTTCATGTTCTGTGGAATCGAAACGATTGGAAAATGCAATTCAAAATATTTTGCAAAAAGACAATCCACCTTTCTATTATTTCATTCCACATCACCCCGTTTAGATACTACCATCTCGTCTATATCAAAGAAGCACATGTACGCCGAAATAGGGAAATAAGCTACTATTCTAATTTTGCACCTCACAAAGGTGAAAATTACAATTAGCTTGTCGGAGTTAGCAGTTCACCACTAGAACACGCTAGCAGCCAAATTACTTCAGATTTTCCATAACCTCGAGTCTATTTCACGTGGAGATGTAGCAGAAATTCGCACAGGTTGATGGATGTCAGGTGAAATCTTTGACACGTCATATCAAGCTTGCAATAAACTTATGGAAACTTAAATTTATCTCCGAACTGAATACTTGATTCCACCAAGTTTTCTAGCGATTGTTTTTAAGGAAATACAGATTAACATCATTTCCGATGGTCTAAGTAAGACAAATTTGCATATTATCTCCACCACGAAAATTTTTGTGTGCAACGCGAAACGATTTCCGGATTTTTTAAATCACAGCACTCACCAATAACTGGTTGGTTGATAAATCATCCATCAAAAGGGACTGCGTCCGGGAACAGTGAACACCCAATTCGCGATGGGCACCACAGCACTCAAGGCAAATTAGTACACCGAGATTCACACTAACCCATTCGGGATCTGACAGCGCGAGTATGCAGTTAGAAAGAAGTCAAAATGAAATCTGGGTACTATGCCGGAACGAATCGGAATGAACAAATTTTCGTTACAAAGATATTACGATGCATGAAGAAAGCTCATGTGAAACATTATGGAAAGATCTCATCATTACATGAAGACCAAGAAGCATCAAAGTTGGTCAAAATGGAAAAAGATAACAATCCAATTGAGATCAAAAAAGCAGCATACGTCTAGTATTTGAATCAAACTTGATAAACGGTAATAAATTCGCCTTATAAACAAAAGACCACCCGTCGGCTTACGGTCAAGTGGTAACTAGATTCCCACACAGATTTTAACATAGTATTGTATTGTATAGACTTTTGCGTACAAAAAGTAATGTCGCATTTCAGTCAAAAACTGTGAGTTTAACCAATAAATTAGAAGGAAAAAGAAATCAATAAATAAAATAAAAAATTTGCACTTATTGCCTCGTAAAGAATATAAAAGCACTCATTCAGGAATAATCATATTGCATTAGGACCAATTTCCGCCGTGGACGAAAAACGAACGGGAACATGTGTTGATAGTGTTGCAAATTCCTTGAAACGGACAGAAAAAGCATATGCTTATATGAACGATTAGTAATAAGGCCTGGCGACCGCAAATGCAAGTATTCATAACGAAACGCTCGGTTTGGCAGGATGAGAATTTATCGGAATGAAACTTTCGTTTTTTAAGATGAATAATTATTACACATGTATATGCGTGTTACACCAGCTTGAACATAAGCATAGTGCCAACGAAACAACTTTTAAACGAAACCATACCGAAAACGGGTACAAGAAAAAATTGAAAAAAAAAACAAAAAAATGTTCGCCCCATACTCAATTGGTGACTGCTTGCTCTTTGTGTTGGTTTTTATGAGAAACTACTTTAACAGGCAGGCCATATTGCACTTGCACCAGTGACTTTCATCATGCATTTCAGCGTCATTAAAGAACAACAACTCTCATCTCATGGGCCCAAACCAAGAAGCCGGGAAGCACCAACGGAAGCAAAAGCCGACGCCAGCTTTTCATACTTCTGCGCCAAGTCATGAACTGACCGGCATGTCGGTTCCCTCAGAAAGCGCAAAAACAGCATAAAAAGGCAAACGATGGGCAGACACCCCAGCGCATGTCCAAGCCATCAGAGGTAATGTGAGACGAGTAACGCATTCACAGGGCTAATCTAAACACCGAACACATGACGTCACACTTCGCCAGTTCCCACCCGGTGTCTCGGTAAAGCACAGAAATTCAGCAAAAGCCGGGAGCGCAGAGCATTCTTGATCGGTAGTCAGTGGCCACCGAATTTATTGTGCAGGGCTGAAAACCAGATTTGTAGCTAACGCATTTCGGAAACGTTTTTTACGGGTGTAATGGAAGGGACACACCCCATAGCCCCTAGGGCTCACTAGCTAGAGAGGACGGAGACCTGTAGCCGTGACTGAAATTTGGAATGGCGTAGAGCCATATAAAGTCCCATTATGTCAGATGTGGTAATGAGCAAGAGAACAGCGAGTTGCTGCCGACGACCAGAGACTAGCGGCTCTAGGATCCGGATCTCTGATGTTTTAGTAACATATGCTTAATCCACCTGACCATCGTTAGTCAAGAAGCAGACTAACCACTGTGATATCGTGTGCTTTGAGGGTCAACCGAACAACGTACAGCTTGGTAAAGACTAACGCTTGGCCGGCGTCGAGGAGAGTGCGCCAGTAAGACGGGCATTGTTGTAAACAGAGGCCATTAGGAACTAACAAAAATATGATCAACCTGCGTATATACCTCACTCGAAAAGAATGGACCCTATGCGGCATACCACCACAGTAGACGCCCGAATTTCGTACTAACAACAGTTTCACGTTGTTTAAACAACAGAAATCGAGATCAAAATGAGCTGTTGAATGTTTCCTGTAAAGAGAATCGAAGTATGTTGGCATTCACGTTTCATGGTAGAAGCATGATGTTACTCTGTTTTGATAGAAAGTGTCCTTGATTGCATTTGGTCTGCAATCCGTAGGCACGTATATTGTGACGACAATCGAGCCGGCTTATTTCACACGAACCTCCATGTTATCCTACAAAGTCGGCTATCGGCTGTCAGTGCAATCGCAGTTTTCACTGGGTCACAGCAACGACACTTAAGTCAGAGGCCGTAGTCTCAGCGTCCCAGAAATTCGCTGACGAAAATTCACCCGAGGATTGGTATGCGGATGACAATTAGTTGACAGAGCTGTAGCTGGATACAACATATGTCGATGGCTAGGGTTTCAAGAATAAAGGGTAAACACGCCGGTTGTTCTAAACGCATGTGTTCGCACGTTAACCGTGGCCGGTTTGAGGGTGCATCAAAGATGAATAAGAGCGTCAGGCGGCGGAAGCGCATTCGAAAAGATTAGGAAGCTAGCTGAAGGAAGACGGGAGATAACACGAATACAGTGCGGCCGACTTCGGTTCCGATGAATGTGAAAATACTGAGACATGTGCTCCAAAAAAAGGTTGTGTGCGATGTAAGGTCACTTTCATGAGTAAGCAGAGTGCTCAGACTGGTTCCCATATGTTCACAGCGTGAACCAATTGTCCGGACAACAGTAGACCGTTTCAACAGAGAATGCACCCCCTAAACGTCACGCATCGCAGCGCGATCTGGAAAGCAGTAGAGTTATTCCCGATGAGTAAGCGGCCATTTGAGCGGCTCACGTGCCTCTCCAGGAAAATATGATGGAATCACTGGAGCGCAACAAGGGGCCATATTTACTAGGTCACGCTGTGGCTAGCAAACTGTTGTGATATTTTATAAGGAGTACGCTTGCTAGGCGGACACCGTCACGATCTGATTATCCAATGCCGTATATTCAGAGGGCCTGGACTCACCATACTGGGGGCTAACAAACTAAATAGTGAGTTTCACTATCCGCAACCTAGGAACGCGTCCGGTAGCATGCAGCGCTATTTCGAGCTCTAAATGGGAATCCGATGGTGAATAAGGACTGAATATCCAGTGCTGCACAATTATGCAACCGTTGAAGGAACCTCAGTGACTCTCCGGACTAACGGGCGGCTTGCATGCCTAGGCAAAAGAGCCGAATGCAAGCTCAGCATAACATACGTCAACGAAATAAAATCGCTCATATTACCCTCATAACAAAAGGATTGCAAAAAGGGGCCAAGGACCCATCAGCAATGAAACCTGTTCATTTCCATTCGTATCACAGCGATAGGAAATGAAAAAGCTAAGTAACGAATATGGGCACCTGCAGTAAATCATGCACTATCGGTGGCAACAGACCATAAGAATGACAAAGAAAACTGGGGGATCCACTTGACCGAAGAAATGGAATAAGCAGCAGTTCCAGGCAGATACATTCACACCTCTGGCTGGGAAGTTCCATTAGATTGTTTTGTTTTTACATTGGTATGTGATGACCAATATCATGGGTAATGCATCAAATTCCAATGAACCCTTAACGGGATTTCTACTGATGGAGCCAAAAGCAATGCGAAATTCGAATTATGAGGCATTTGTACGTCACTCTCCATTGTATTTGGAAATGTATTAAAGCAAACAGTTGTTCCTACCTCTACAAACAGCATATGCATATCCATTTCAACTTCTACTTTAATGACTATCTCCTTCCAGAAGGTAAGTCGGTGGCAGGAATCCATGAGACGGTGATGCGATCTCAGTTCGGTCTTTTCGTTTGGGATTACATCTCTAGCCGTTGTGTAATCAACTATGGGGTATAGATAAGAATGATTCGTGCGAACTGCCCACCACTGGATTTTGTGGTTCGTTAGCTTGTTTTAGAATGCAGTATTGAGCAGTTCGAAAATACTTTCACGGGACTGCACATTGCCTGCCTCCATCACCCAACGAGCTATACAGGACGGCTTATCTCAAGAGGAAGATCGAATCATGCTTAGAAGGTCTATGCGTATAGGCCTGATGAAATAGTATCCTGATCCTTCAGGATGAGGTTGATTTGAGCTGGCAGCTCAGTCGGAAAAGCGAGTGAAAGAATAACTGATTGAAGTAGATGGGCTTCCATTCAGCTATACCCCACTGCCCTGCGGTCAGATTATAGAAACCAAACGCTTTGTTTGAGAATCCTAATCGTTCTTCTGCTTAGCGGCTGTACTCCCTAGCAGTACCCATCCATTATTCTCTATGAGGTACACGCCTACAAATAATTCCATACTGCATCGGTCATCGAGCAGGATAATCAGTACCACGTTGTCCATTTTATCGAGCGGGGTGGGTAGTGTTAAGTATGCTACCTGCCTCTTTTGTCTCCAGCTGAGTCTATTTTCCCCCTCTGTCTACCCCATGACACCTCCACTATTAACACGCACGACAATGGCAATGGTTCATTGCTAGCTCACATTTTCTCAAGCCTCGTCAGCCTCTGAATCTCGGTTCCTTCAATGTGCGCACTTTAATGCAGGCTAGCCAACAGGCGTGTTTGGCCCTGACAGTGCACTCACTTTCGATTGATGTCTGCTGCGTGAATGAAACACGAATTCAGGATTCGAGGAGAGTAATTCAACTGACTGCGCCTAATGTCTCGTCAAGATATTTCCTGCACACTTCAGGAGACGAAACAGCTGTGGGAATAGTCTCAAGTGAGAAGCCTGAAGCGGCCCTTTTAGACAAGATCCCGGCTAACAGTCGCTTGTGCATGTAAGATCACAGAGGTCAGTCGGCGTGTCATTATTGTGTTAAACGTAGCTTGTTTGTCATCTCGGCATACGCCCGAACAGACTGCAGCGTTCATATGTAGAAAGACGATTTTTATGACGAACTTGTCCCCTTCGTTTGGAAAAGCCAAGGGTCTTACCTTGTAGTGGTGGGAGGTGATTTTAATGCGCGTTGGAAAACTTAGTGCATCGGAATCCTGTTTAGGTGGGTGCTATTCTTCTTGCTCAGCGAACAGATAACAGGGAAAGGCTTCTCTAATTTTTTGCGGTCAATTACTTAATGCTGTCTAGCACAAATTTCCGACACAGTTCACGTCGCACGGCGACATGGCGCTCTAACTCGGCTGGTAGTCTGATTTAGATCGACCACATTGCAATAGGCTACCTTTGGGAGTTTCTGTGCACAACTGTAAATCATACTGGATCACGTACGTCCAACTGAACTATGTCCTAGTTAGAACAAACGGTTGTAGGCCAATTTATTTACCTCGGATGGTAGCACGGTAGCACGCGAATATCGAAAGCTGGAGCGCAATACATCAAGGTGATATTACTTTGAAGTTGAAAGACCGCGTCCACTGTACAAAATAGTATATAGTGGATAAAAAATAATTAAAAGATCAGGAAACAAGCGATCCGTGTAGTATAAATGAATGAACACTCGTATAAAGGACTGGAAATCGCAAACTTTGGTTCACCAGTTCACCACGCACCTCATTTAGAATGTTTAAAATCAGCTGCGTTTCGATTCTTTTCCATTGCATTATGTAGATGACAGTAAGATTACGCGGACTCGGAAGAAATTCAAATGTCTGGTTACGCTTAAACAGTTGCCCACCTGGGCGCCACATCCGACCTAATGCGATCTTATGTGCTTCTATTTGAGTCTCAGTTTCACGGTCGTGGTTACTGATCCCCCCCCCTTAGTGGCTGTGAAGCATGGCTCTTCAACCGCGTCCAGGCGTGAAGCATGTCGTACAATATATACCACGGTGCAATAGTGGCAATGAAAAGGGCCGAAATTTGTTCGCTTTAATGAAACCTAACGACTCAACTGATTATCCTGATATCAACGACACAGTATTCTTCAATCAATGTGTTCTTTATCAGGTGTTATTCATGCCTGCTATTCGCAACACTATTTCAGTTCCCCAGTAGTTTACGTCTGGGTTTTGCTCTCTTCATACGTTGGCGCACACTATAATTTCCTCTCACGGCAAAATACAGTTGTGGTATGAATTGCTACACTTGATAGGTTGTTCACGTGACTACTCCATGGATTTCTCTGGTCATCTGTTTGAAACCTGCCACCTGTTCATCTATTGTCTGCATACACGAAGGAGAACCTTTTGCTATTGATCTACTTGAATTTTACTGACTCCAGAATCGACGATGTGTTACGCTATGGAAAAAGGTCATCTAATTTGTTCCATATTGTACAAGAACACAATAATGCTGTTAATTTTCCAGCTTGGTTCTATCTAAATAGTGATGCATCATCCTGCACCGGATGTGAATTCCTTTAGAGAAAACAACTGTTCAGGACATCGCGCAAATTGCAAGAGACGTAGACCATGGAGAGTTAGAGAGAATTCTCTAACTAGAAAGCACAGCTTAAAAGCATGATAATCATCTGGCGAACAGATCGATGGAACAAGAAAACACGTTACAATGAAGAGCCAGTAGATTCAGAATAAATGGAAGAACGCGACGATAAAAGATTAAATGCTTGTTAAAGTGCTACATTAGGAAGTGCAAATCAGGAAGATCCACCGTAATAGAGAGAGCCAGTTTAACCACCGATGGGCTACATTTCAACCAGTCATTAGCTCATGAATTTGAATTCCGTGAATATCAACGGTCAAATGCAAAAAATTCGAAAGTAGTCCATAGCAAAAAGAAAAAGGAAATTCAACCCTCACAAGTCAAAAAAACGAAAAAAGAATATTGAACAGACATACCCGCTCTATCACAGTCTGCACAGACTGCGTTGCCAGGGCAACGCCATCGCAACCCGGACTGGATAGCGGCCCGCAGGGCTCGACCCTTAAGCTCGGTAGGGAATGTGGGAGATTGAGTAGCATCAGTGGGTAAGGCATCCGCACTCCCCAGTCGACTAGAACGACTGCCACGGGAGCGGGATGTTGGAGAACTGGATAATAAAGTAGGGAAAGAGCTGTTCTCGGTCAGAAAATCAGCTCAAAATCAGTTCAAATTTAATCAAAGAAGCATGAAAGACGAAGATGTCATGATTCTGACAGCTTCAACCAGTTAAAAAAACCATTTTGCAAAATTGGCTTTATGATATCCGAAACTTTTCCTTAGCTCTGATAATGATCCTATGCAAATACGTGGCAAAAATCAGCACTGGTTACTGTGTTTTCCGAGTCACAAGTTTGATTCAATCTGGCTGAGCATAGTCCCACATCGAAGCCTGCAAAGAAACGTTACCGTTGACAGATTCCAACGGGTTTACTGAAAACAGCTGATGGTCCTCCCCAAGATTTTCAAGCTGAATGAAATGGTAACATTATGCAATGAATGATTTCACTAATGAATGAGGAATGTCCGATAATAGCCAATGTATCAGTTCCAGTAAGAAAAAAAACATGAATGCAAAATAAGTGGAGGCCAGTTGTCACATGGATGCTTCGATCACGTTTCTGCAACCCATCCTACTGACATTCTGAATATCAGTTGCCGCAGTGTGATTCTGCCAGGCACGACATACATTACCGAACACGAATATCTAAAAAAACATACCAATGTGAGGCCTTTGCGATGGCAGAGACATTGATTTGATTATGCAACACTATCAAAAAAGAACATCTGTTGCCTAGTTACATGTGCCAAGGGACAGCTGACGAGCGCTTAGAACATTATAAAACGAAAACAAACAGGAGCAACAATGATTTTGAGGTAATAGTTGGTTGCGGGAACCAATCGATCACAAACAGACAGTGGAGGGGGGTTAAGTCATCGAAATAATATGCCACGGGGGAAAACCAATGGAGCAGGTAGGCCGAAATAAGGAATATATCAAACAGACTTTGAATCGATATGCAATGAGTGCGTACCATTTGACGCTAGATTTTACACACCCGTTTCGGAAGTCGATCGTATTGAACTACCGTTAGTTATTGTGAATGTATGAGTATACATGAATCGAATGGATGTGTATTCTAATCAGTTGGAGTAATATGGTCAAACAGTCGGGAACAAAGTGATGGTAAGCAACTAGGAACCGAAAAAGAATTGCAAAGTACTTGTGGTAAATACAAGCTCTGTGCGTTGATGGTGACATCGATGAGTTGTGGCGTCAATACTGTTGGATGCTCTTACCTGGAGTCGAGTAGATCATGTTCACTGCCAGGCAAGCTGTCACCCAAACTTCCACCACCTGCACTCTCATCTCGAGGGGCCACAGAACCGAGTGGATATCGTGCAACACTAGTGTTGCAATCCAAATTAACCGCACTGTTGTTGGTATTTTGCCCTGTAGTATGGTCATTTCGCCCGGTTGCGGCTCCACCGGAAACTTGCTGAAAGTCTGGAGTTACGGAACACACATCACCATTCATAGCACGCTGGAATTCCTCCTGCATAGCATTGTTAAGCACGCTGATCCATCTAGATTACCAAACAGGGAGCGAGGAGGTAAGGACGAAGATGAGAAATGCAATTACAGAAGACATTATATAAAGTGAAAATGAATTACTTATTGAACTTCTTACGAACCACTGAAGACGGTTACCTTGTTTCATTTATCATACAAAAGACTTACAATGTTTTAGAAAACAGACCGTGATTATTGAAAATCTGCTGAATGGGGAAGAGATCGACGGTCAAAAGAGGTCTCCAAGTGCAAACGCCACAAATTCATGCATCCGAACACCGTTTCGACACAACGTTCGTGTTAAGGGTTCATATTCACCACGGGTCAAATGCGCACAGTAGAACGTGTTACGAGTCGAATGCAAGTAGTTTCACCTAAGCAACACGTAATTACACCAAAATACACCCGTTGCAACTGATCGCATGATCACTTGTCACCAGTGGCTAGAAGGAATATCTCTATCGTCGTTGGTGAGCGCCCCCTTAGAGATGGCATTGGTCTCCATTGCAAACGCTCAATGGTGGGATGGGCTGCTGATTGTATGCTTCGATCATCGCACTCTCTCTGCCAGTGTCAATTTCTGACATTCCAACAGATGCACCGCTACGTGGAGCCCTTCATCCGACAGAAAAGAATGGTCGTAGCCGGATTCTATTGGTGGTCCGTCGATGACGTGAAAATCCAACCGATGAGTATGAATTATGACCATTCAATGGTTTACGCTCAACAGGGTGTGTTTCGGAGGTTTATCCAAGCCAACTTATCATTTACCAAATACCATAGACCTAACTGATCTTACGGTATTGGACAAGTGCCGACGTTTGATGTCGCTGATACTGGCCTTAAACTCAAAGGTAGATATTGAGTAACATCGGATGTGCAACAAAGATATACCAACTACTTGTGTCAATGATCGCTGTGGAGTTGCCTATCGAACCAGGAAAATCTAAAGACCCGAATTTCCCCCCCCCCTAATGTTAAACAAACGCTGGTCAACTCCGTCCGATATGGATCAAAACGACACGTGCCAGATTGAGTCCTGAGTTGCGCAGGAGTCTGCAAACTCCTGCCAGTAAGAAGCTTTCACAGTGATCGCGAGGTCTGGTGGTGCAAACGAATAAGATAATAAACGGCGGATCCCGTGGACAACAGAAAGCCTTTCCATATCATCTGCATTATTGAAGGTCATCAGTTGTTTGCTAAGGAAGCGACCAGCGAAACGGATAGGGCAATCAGCAGTATTCAGCGGAGACTGAAATGCTGGGTAGGACGGTTCTATCAGTTTTGTTCGTTACATCGACCTAGTATTCGCAAACGTGAGAATTTAGTGGCCTGCATCTATAATCTCCTGTTTGGAGCAGGACCATAATCAAATGCAGCCCTTACAACGCGACAAAGCAACTGAGACGACGGTTTGGCTTCTCGAGTTTTAAAAGATGGGAATAAACGTCGCGTGTAGGATCACATCATAGGCCGAGTCAAAAGCAGCTGCTGTATTCAAAAATCGATATCGCACGATTTGTTACAAATACCAAGGTATAACCTTGGTTAATCATCGTTATCACTGCTCAGCAGTGAACAGCAAGGCAAGCCTCACTGAAAGATGCCTTTCCACCAGAGTTATATCGTCCTATAAAAAAGTAAGTATCCAAGGTGAACACGGAGCAGACTTACACAGGCGGGGAAAGATAAGATGGCGCTGCAGCCAACACACAGAACAAAGTCTAACTGTACAAACACATTCTTTCAATCATTCTGATTCGATAGAAAATGATAACACGATCCACACTGTGCACGATTCACTGTCATATCCTTCAGTGTCTCCAGCCAGCTAGTTAACGGATCTCTCGGACCCCAACCACGAACACGCGAGACACCTACTTTACCTAAGTTCATTGTACATTTCCTCATTCCACGTTGCCGCGTCATCTGCTGGCCTCCACATGGCTTCTCCCACTCCGTGGGAGAAACGCGAAATAGAGTACGGTTGTTTACCATACAATCAACAAGCAACCCAACCGGCGTAGTCTATTAAGCTTCATACGTTGAGATAGTGTTCTCAGAACCCGCACCTAATACCAGATTCCCAAATTCTACATTACTCACACGGTCACTCCATCCAGTCCTAACCATACGACGAAGACATCGGTAATCGAAAACCTCGAAGGGACGGACATCTCCGACATCCATACTCCATGTCTCGCAGCCATACATCAGAACTGAGCGCACTGCGGCACAGTACACACGAAACTTCAACTTTAGTGAAGTATCAGCCCGACGCCACAAGTGCTTCAATTCAGTTTACGCTGTTCGATCCTTCGACAAACACATATTTACCTCCATTGCCGAGTTATCCATCGTTCGACACGCAGCTGCCAAAGTAGGTGAAATGGTCCACAGTCGTGAGTTCCTCCCCATCTAATATGATTCTCGCTGTTTGAAAGCTGCAACTACATTTCACACTTCGTTAATTACCCCAGACGCAAGAATACAAGATTTTAGTTGATCGGCCAATTCGTTGATCGAATCTTCACGCTTTAACAGATGCCCAAACAAGACCATCTATGCAAAGACCGACCTTTGTAGCATTCCTGGATATCCAAGCTCCCATCAACTCTATCGATCGGAGCGATCTGCAGCAGCGCTGGCTGAAGAATGGTGATCTCGAGCAGTCTAGTTCGACACTCCGGACCTTAAGCAGTTGATCACTGAGCAACGTGGAGCGAATTCGGGCAGGATATCGGATTCCTTAGCAGTAACAATGGGAACCAAATAACGTATGTTCGCTTGATCCACTAACCGGCTGGAGCCGAAAACATCTGGGATCATCGTTGGCGGCTCTCTATATTATTGTTGTGGCTCCGAAAGGTGTTACGATATCTACCACAGCCCTCATGCAGTTGGAACATCAAAAGATATCGTATTCCACAAAAAAACGAGGCTTAACTGACACACCGACCACCGCCGTTTTGCTCTGTCGATTTCTGACTTTCAGCTGAATCACAAGTCACATCACAAAAAAGAATGAAAAAGCAAACTGGAACTCACTCTTCGTACTCTTGATCGTCCTCCGCCTGGAAATTGTATGTCCGACTATCTGAAATGCGTCAAAACACAAAAAATAAGTCTAACAATTAAGTGCTACATTTGGATTTAAGTCAACGTTACCATAAATGGGTACTTCCATGACGTCATACCGAGAATAAGAGCGCAAGTGGGAAATGAACAAATGATCCAAATTGAAAAATAATGCAAAATCAATTGTTAAATCGTAATTTTGTATCGGTACCCAAATGGAATGAAGAGTTCAGTTAGTCCGAACATTTCCGCTGTTTTCGGGTCAATTGCCTGACTGATGCAAACAATCAAAGAAGTCTGACGATTCACAGCCGATTCTGAAGCAATGGCTTTGCTTGAATCGACCGAATTTTGTGAAAACAAGTCCAGACAACCGACCTAAGCTCTCGGATAAACCTCGACGGCTTATGATAATGGCGTCAACAACAAGCATCGGCTGAAAAAAGCTAGCCTATTGATGGCAAGCTGTGCCCGAAAGGCGCTGAAACGGACAGACAATGCTATCCTATCCGCTTCACGGGAAGATCAACATATATCTAGCTTGTCCTGTCTGCCCCCGACGTAACGCAGATTTTCTCACCCCTTCCTTGTTGAAGGCAAGGTTACAATGCACGGTAGTGCAGGGCACACATGGAGAATACCTGAGGAAAGCGATGAAAAACTGAGTGTGAAATGCTCTTTTTTGCACAGTTGTCGACGAACATCATCATCTTAGGGTTGACTGAATTCATCTCTACCATTTGCTGCTATGACACGATTCGACAACAAGGGTAAGTCAGAAATGTGAATTCACTTAATAATAAGCGGTGTCAAACATGACACCAGCAAAAGACAAAACACCAGTCATGGATAAGTCCGACAAAAAATCAGTTCACCGCTTTAGTCGCACGATATCACATTAACCACCAGAATGGAAAGATCGATATAGTTAAATGGTCAAGAAAAAGTGACCACACACACAAGCATGAAAAGCGATCAACGTGGACAACTTTCTGCGAAGTGATGTCAGAATAAACTGACAAACCATAACAAGGGGAGGAAACATCAACAGATTCTTAGAGTGGACACGGTATGAAACAGTTATTATGCTTCGTGTACGATACAACAGAGAATTTGAGAATTCCGTCAAATATAATCATCATGAGGTAAAAGATCACGTGATGATTATTAGCAGCCGCGCCCTACTAGGTCAATTGATAGTGATGATTACCTCTGTCATGTGCGCTCACTCACTTAGGATATGAAGTTTTGTTGTTGCCTACGATCGAATTCATGACTGCTTGGAACTGGACAGTTAAACGGGAAAGCTGCCGGAAATCTGACTCGAGCCAATGTATCGCAAATGCCTTGATCGCAAGAAGTAAAATTATCTCCCTATCCGGTAATAATTACTACACCAACACCGACCAAACAAGTTGTGATTGAATCAGCTTTTTGAGAACAGAAAATAAAAGTTATCCGCTACGGAAACAGACAGGAATCGATTGCCACTGATTCGCGCGAACACCGGACTAAAGTAGACGACGGTCAGACACCGACAGTAGAGCTTTAGCAAACCGCCGTGTACCGTCAAGTGAACTAGTTATCCATTGTTTGACAACGTACACAATTCTGAAGCCCGTGAATGTAATGGGGAGATCACCTCATTTCGAAAACAAACACAGATGGAAGCAAAAACCACATATGCTTACATGCCCAGTAGTTTGTTAGACTTTTAGCGACAATCCAACGTGTTTTCTTGTATGTAATCGTTGGGTGTGCAGTACTACTAATGGAGGATTAAGGTTGGAAAACAGCCCAGACTAATTTGTACCGGGCAACAAAAGGATTGGTGCCAAATGGTTTATTCGAATAGCGTGAACCGAAGTATCTGAATCTCACATGAGTTAATTACTGTCCTTAAAGGAAATTTTTTCACAATTCACAGAGACTATACTGAAAATATTTTAAAGCCGCCGCAAGGCAAAGGAGGAAAGGTCTTTCGATACGGATAAGGTCTGTCACCAATAGTTTAAATAGCTATGCCTATGGTTCGGAAATCAACAGGTCAATCAACCCGGATCAACTACGCCCTATCATCCTACGCTCAAGCAATACCAGAGTACACTGCATACCTTAAAAGACAGGAAGCTAACTGAGAATCTAGCTCTGAAAAGATGAAGATGAAAAACCATGTAAAGCCTCCAAAAAGTGGACACGTGACAAGGAATCCAGTCTTCTAAAATGATCCGCCGTGGAGATGAGTTCAAATCTCACCACCGCGTAGCCGACTGGATCCCCAATCGGCCTAAGGGTCTTCAAAGGTGTCAATATGGTGCTTTTTCACTCCGAAATGACTACTTGCCCTGGGAATGGTCACAAATGCCCGTGGGTCCCAAACAAACTCCGATAAGATAATCCTACTTGCTGCCTTGTGGTGTTTCCACCAAAGTGTGAGGATGTAAGCGAAGGCTTGATGGTTCCAGAGGTGTCCAAACTCTGATTCGAAACGGAGCAACAAACGGACTGCATGCGAAGCTCACGGACACCTGTGTGTGCATAACCAAGGACTTGGTATAGAAATCGTGGCAAAAAGGACTATGGATAACCTACGGTCCGATTTCCGGGAGCAGTATTGCTGTGTTGTTCAGGCCGAAGCAGGTGGTTTTCACAAGGGTCCACAAATCAGAGGTATTTCCTTTCCAAAGCTAAGCCCACAAAGCAACAGGACGAAGCGCGGAGCCAGTAAATCACTGGAGACTGATGGTCAATTGACCAGTTCATGCACCTTTCAAATGAGGTCAGACATCCAGGGTGCCCAGTGCATCCCTGCCCCACGGCTACAGACATATGCTTCGTATGCTCCCCGTGGATGGTTTGGAATCAGGGTTTAACCATTTCCTGTAAACTGCTCATCAAGGATCAGTTAACCCGAGGAAAGGCGCCAGACATTTGAATTCGTCCTCCAACTTTCGTGAAGAACGCCTTACTCATGAGAGGGTGGTAAGTAGGACATCCTTAATAGGGGCTATGTGAGACTCATGGTCGTTTGGAAGTATCTCGAGAGACCGTTAGGATGAGATCCCCTTGGAGCCTGAGATACCAAATCCAGACCGTACCGAGACATTTACGGGGCGTTGAGAAGTGTACCAGACATTCAGGATCTCCAAATTCATCCGAGGGGTATACCATCTAACCAACTAGTCAACACTTCTCAGTGAGTCACGGAACTCACGCTCCATTCTGCTATCTAGCGGGTTAGACTTTGGATAGTTGAAGATTATGTTTGTAAGTCCCTATGGAAACCACCTGCGTTAGCCTGGACAACCTGTCACCCATGCCCCCAAAAATAAATCATGGATGTACTGGATTATGTTCCTTAGTTGTTCTCACAGTGTTGCGTGGACGATCACCTCAGAACTCAGATCTTTTCTCCACCTCTCTTCCTTCCTATTGTGATAACAAAAACAAAATATGCACATAAGAAATTGTTTTTACTTTTCCCTCCCCCCTTCTCCGACTATGCCATTTTTCTTCGAGGCAGTTTGGAATCGGACAAGTATATATATTAATATACATACATACATACATATACATGTATATATTTAGAAATTAGAAGGCATATGCTGAGTTATAACATTGGTTGTGACGTTTCGATCCAAACAAGAACTCGTTGTCAAATATGCATATATATATATATACAAATATATATACAAATATATATACATATAGGTAGGTAGGTAGTAAGTTATGAAGATAGATATGATGACAAATCACCGGAATAGTAATGGGAAAGCAGTATTACGTACTGGAAACCAAATCGAAGTGATTTTTCCCATCGGCCGCTATGGATGACAGCTCAGTGTCAGTCTGATTGATACCAGCGGCACCAGTGGTGTTTGCATCTACGGGGAGCTTGACCTGACAGGTAAGCAAAGCCAGGCGCACTGGGGGCTTCGACTCGTCCGCGTGGTACAACCACAACTCACCATCTCCGATACGTACGCGCCGACGTTGCCACACACGTTTGACCTGAACAAATAGCAAGCACTGAGTAAGCAAACGATGATTCAACAGGAAATCAAAAGAGATTTCATGATATAACTGGATCTAATTGCAGAAATTTTGTAGCCAGGAGATCATACGACCAAACGTCCGAATATTTTGAACGATATCACCGTAGTCAAGGAAAATTCAAGTAAAAACTATTCGTTGCAGTGTAGGTTGCAACGGTAATATTCAAAATCGAACGATTCGCCAAAATAACCAGACAGAATGGAATTCGTTGGATTGCTAGCACTGGACAAAGAAAATCTTTCTTCATAGCACATTTTAAGCACGAGTGCTATCGAATAGCACTTCTTATTCTCCCAGGGGTTGGCAAGATATTAGGGAGAACAGGAGGCTAAAACCATGAAACCTGGGCCGACAGGAAACTGCAGGCTAGAGCAGGTCAAATGGGGTAACGAGTCAGGCAACCGCGAATTTCCGTGTACGGAAAATACACGTGCATGCGTCAGAAGGCTCATTGTGTAATTTTTGAAAAATCGACAGAATGGACTAGCAATTTGTGGTAACAATGGATTTGAGATAATGACTAGTTGGAATGCCGATTTTCTGGACTGTTGCGTGGGGGGGATGTATCACTGATAAGTTCGGAGTACCAGTAGATCAAACAACCATCTAGAGGGAAAAAGTGCTCTCACGTTACCTTTCCATCGGACTTTTTCAGGAGAAATCCACTTTTCCTGGTCCCATAAGCCCGATTCACTTGGGTTGGTTGAGCTGCATAAGTAACGCCGGCTTGGGCAGACTGAAAATAAGGCAGAAATGAAGCAAAAAGCTCAAGACTAGTATTAAAGATAATGATCTAAGTAGTAATTTGCAAACTGGTCAACAGTATAGTGACTAAATTGTCTTTAGCATATAGTTAAGAATATGAAAAATGCGACAACAACGATGGTGTTCATGATGTTCAACTTAAAATGTGAACTAACCGTGACAACGAAAAATGGTAAAGTTTGTAAAACGAAAGGCAACAGGACAAACTGTAAATCTGAGAGTATTCATATTACAGAATAGATTTGGTTAACTGGAATCCTAAATCACTGTTACTGGTTGAGACATTTTTCCCTATATGAAACCATGCAGAACTCATCTTTAGAGCAAGGCCCACATAAAAATAATGAGCATTTTATAATCTTTGTATCCTTTCAGAAAAAATTCATTTACTGGCTTTCAGAATTCACCTGTAAGGTCGCAAAAAGCGAAAGGTGACATCTTTTGGGCTATCTAATCTCGGCAGGCGAAACCTGCGTATTTAGACTCTATTACCCACTCCACAATGAATACACAAATCCTTACATCAACCTAGCTGCAGTTTACTGACTAACCGATTGCTTCCGTTTGTTTCCATTCGCTGAATTTTCCGCCTCAGCAAAGATAAGTGGTGTTACTGATCTCTATTGCAAAATCTGATCTAGTATTAACAAAAGTCTGTTGAAAATCATATAAGATGTGAAAACAAACCCCATCACATTGGCGGTGAAATTTAAGTTACTTGGGTGTCATCACTATCACGGAAATGCTTCAGTAAGTAGGGATGTGAGGATAGTTAACCATGGAAGTTACTGTTAAAATTGATGATTCCAGTGTAACCGAAATGGAGTGTGCGCGATATGACAACTAACCACTTACATCAGTGCAATTCTTTACGATGCACTTACACGATGAATCTGATCAGATCCAAGGTCAGTGCAAAGACGCAATTGTACTGATCGACTAGGATGAGCCGGGTAGATTCTGGTGGACAGTCACTGGAGCTACACAGGTTGAATAATTTTTGAAACGGCCGCCGCAACCAAAAAAAATTGCGCGGTAACTGACAACAGTTTCCGTTCAAAAAGACGACCCAGATAAAATAAAGCTGAGTAAATCTACGCGTGCAGGAACTTCGATGCAGTTGCATTCATGCGTGGCTTAGATCTGCAGACTAAAATCCCATTTCTAAAGTGCTGCTCAGTGAACGACTATAAGCAATAAAGTAGTTCCCTATCTTTAACGAGCACATTTTTTTGTCACGCAAATACTGGTTTTAACCACGGCAGATAGCCCCGCATTAAGTAGGATAACGTTCAACATTTGTGCATATGCATGAAAAATGGCCATTTTTATTTATAAAATATCACCAAAATGTTGTTTGAGTAGTTTACTGTATCAGAAAAGTCTATATAAGTAACAAACCACCGTCGAACCGAACTGTATTATGAATAACGATGGAATGAAGAACTAACAGCGTTCATTAACAATAAAGTAACAAATGTAAATGCCAGCTTGATTGGAGATGAAACGATTGCGATTCAACCACCAAAATCAGCGATTAGAACCTCGGAGAAAGCAGCGACCGGAGCCACGACAAACAAGAACATTAAAAACCACTACCAAAAAAGGCTTCGGACAAAACGCTTATATTTGTGGACAAACGAACTCTTCCATGCAACCAAAGCAGGTAATGAGCACGGCATCAGGAACGGACAATGAACCCTCAAAAGGGCAAATATGAGGAACACCACAGGTGGGAAAATGGACTTGTCAAAATTCGAATAAACGAACTGCCACAGTGGCCCGTGGTAAATATGAAATTCAGAACAAGTACAGTGTGATTTAGCACAGAGTCCCGTAGAACGAAGATGTACATTTTATTATTACTGTTTGATGAACGCAAAGACGGAGATATGTCCCAAAACACTACAATCATCAGCTATATATCAAGAGATATCAGTTTCCATAGGAAAAACCGAAATACAGAAATACCGCTGTCTCATTCAAGCTGTCCTGAGCTGGAGATCACAATCGGCAGGAATGAAAAACATGAAAATAGCTGGAAGAAATTAGGAACTAAACAAATGAATGCTATTGGATGAGAAACACCAAAAAATCACAACTGAACCAATGAACAAATGGATATCATACATCTGAATTGGGAATTACGACAAATGAAATATGACAAACAGAACGACTTCGATCAGGGAAATTAAAATTTGATGAGAGCGAAACACTGCTATCATCCAGAACATTCAACGTATTCGGAATTGGTAGAACGAAAGCACGAAAACAACAACGATCACCAGCCGGTCATAGGTTGAAGAAGGAGATGATTAGAAGTGATGATTAGAAAAAACTGAACAACAACTACGAACGTGTCACTGGAGGCGACAGAAGAGACGCGCAATAACAATGCAACACTGATCAGCCGACTGCACAGAAGAAACCAATTTACCTGGGTGAAGAGACGCGATTTGCGATTTGTGTTAGGCGTCTAATTCAACGGGACAAAATACCATACCATAAACAAGAAGAACAAACATAAAGTCGTCATGAAATAATATAAACAGCAGGAGCACAATGAAATTCTACTTATTCATCATTAATACTGCTCAGCGGTAAACAGCAAGACAAGCCTCACTGAACGATGCCTTTCCACCAGAGTTATATCGTCCTATAAAAAAGTAAGTATCCAAGGTGAACACGGAGCAGACTTACACAGGCGGGGAAAGATAAGATGGCGCTGCAGCCAACACACAGAACAAAGTCTAACTGTACAAACACATTCTTTCAATCATTCTGATTCGATAGAAAATGATAACACGATCCACACTGTGCACGATTCACTGTCATATCCTTCAGTGTCTCCAGCCAGCTAGTTGACGGGTCTCTCGGACCCCAACCACTCCGTGGGAGAAACGCGAAATAGAGTACGGTTGTTTACCATACAATCAACAAGCAACCCAACCGGCGTAGTCTATTAAGCTTCATACGTTGAGATAGTGTTCTCAGAACCCGCACCTAATACCAGATTCCCAAATTCTACATTACTCACACGGTCACTCCATCCAGTCCTAACCATACGACGAAGACATCGGTAATCGAAAACCTCGAAGGGACGGACATCTCCGGCATCCATACTCCATGTCTCGCAGCCATACATCAGAACTGAGCGCACTGCGGCACAGTACACACGAAACTTCAACTTTAGTGAAGTATCAGCCCGACGCCACAAGTGCTTCAATTCAGTTTACGCTGTTCGATCCTTCGACAAACACATATTTACCTCCATTGCCGAGTTATCCATCGTTCGACACGCAGCTGCCAAAGTAAGGTAACGGTTCACAATCCCATTCACAGCCATTATCATGCTTAGTACTACTGTCGTCCAATCTTACAACACCACCTCGTTGCGCTAAATGCCTCAAGAGCCTACCTAACATACGGAATCGAATGGTCGCACCAAATCATCTAAGTAATCTAGAGCACACATCTTCTTTCCACCTGTCAGTTCGATTCATGCATCCTGGAGACCTCTTAAAGGATCCACCAATACCTTATCCACAACGAAGTTGAACAAGAACGGACACTGGGACCACAGGTCGTTTCGAATGCACCTGATAGTTCACCGTATACCCTCACGCGACCACAGGTAAGCGAGTACAATGCTCGTGAGGGGTTCATGAACTTCGCTCACACGCCACTCCGGTGGAGAGCAGTGAATAGCGTTGTCCGATCGACTGAGTCGAGCACGCCTTTCAAGTCGAGAAAGACTATGATCATACGGCGACGGTGCACATTTTCAGTAACTGGCAAAGATTGAATAGCTGGCCGTCCCAACTATCACGAAGCAAGGAGGTAAAAGCTTTTATCAGAATTTCTCCACTCAATTTGAAGAGAACCGGACAGAGTTCATCAGGACCGGCCACTTTTCCCCACTTCAGAAGTCGAATATTCGATTCCACTTCCACTTCCTTTGGTGGTTCAAGAGACACCTCTCAAGGATTCGCGGCTGCAGATGTCGGGATAATTAGATTAGCGTGCGGCTAGCTTAACTATTCTTCAAAGTGCTCCGCCGAACGGTCGAGACCTTGCTTTCTACCACGAATGAGTTCCCTATTTCTATCGCACACAATTTCACTAGCCGAAATTCGCCGACCACCAATGTCGCATACAAGCTTAAATAATCGTCGACTGTTACTTGAAGCAGCCATCTTAATCCACCAGTTTTCACGTTCATTCTAAAGGCTTATCGTCAGTTTACGCCCCGTTTGTCAACGCATTTCATTCAACTCGTTGCACCTAGGGAGCAGTGGGAGATTCGTCTCATTAAGCCCCGCGACCCTTGTGAGATCCGATGTCATTGATGAACACTAGAATTAGGATCACAGGCGAAATTTGCTCCCAAATGCATCACCTACTTGATTTGATTACAGCGCTCATCTACATTGCTGTTAGTCGAGGTTTTCAGTTTGTCTGACATTTTCATGACTGGTGCGAACAGCTGAATCAGACAGGTTCGACGGCCAACCGAGTTTGTGGTCTGCGTCAAGGGTCAATGAGCTGTGGAAACAACTAACGCATAGTCCAGTTGGACGTACGTGATCCAGTATGATTTACAGTTGTGCACAGAAACTCCCAAAGGTAGCCTATTGCAATGTGGTCGATCTAAATCAGACTACCAGCCGAGTTAGAGCGCCATGTCGCCGTGCGACGTGAACTGTGTCGGAAATTTGTGCTAGACAGCATTAAGTAATTGACCGCAAAAAATTAGAGAAGCCTTTCCCTGTTATCTGTTCGCTGAGCAAGAAGAATAGCACCCACCTAAACAGGATTCCGATGCACTAAGTTTTCCAACGCGCATTAAAATCACCTCCCACCACTACAAGGTAAGACCCTTGGCTTTTCCAAACGAAGGGGACAAGTTCGTCATAAAAATCGTCTTTCTACATATGAACGGTGCAGTCTGTTCAAAAACACTGGATCTCTCAAGCGTCGCTAATTCTAATGGAGCAAAAACGCGAGCTTCCTAACTGCAAGGAAATGAATAAGATGCGTCGGCAGTTGCAGCGCCAGTTGACCATAAGCCTTAGGAATGACCGCGAAAGCTGGTGGGTTAAGGTAGCCGAAGAGATGGAAGTGGCGTCCGCTTCAGGTAACAGTCAAAGACTGTTTAAGCTTATACGCGACAGCGGTGGGCGGCGAACTTCGGTTAGTGAAATGGTGTGCGATAAGAATGGAGAGCTCATCCATGGTAGACAGGAAAGACTGGACCGTTGGGCAGAACATTTCAAGGATGTTTAACTGGCCACACGCTATCGTATCTAGTCCGACGCCCGGAGCTGTGAATCCTTGGGAGGTGTCACTTGATTCCCCAACGGAAGTGGAAGTGGAGTCGAATATTCGGCTTCTGAAGAGGGGAAAGGCTGCCGGTCCCGACGACCTTACCCCAGTTCTTTTCAAATTGGGTGGGGAAGCTCTGGTGAAATCACTTACCTTCTTGCTTCGTGATATTTGGAACGAGGAGCGTATTCCGTTATCGTGGGGTGAGTCATCGATTATACCCATCTTCAAGAAGGGTACACGGAGTGACTGCAGCAATCATCGTGGGATTAGTTTAATTCCGATAGTTACTAAGGTGTTAGGTTCGATAATGCTGCATAGTTTGACACCGATTCGCGACAGTAATATCCGCGAACAACAGGCCGGATTTCGGCCAGGTCGAGGTTGCATCGACCAGATATTCACTCTTCGACAGATACTCGAAACGCGCCATACGCACCGACGCCCTATGATCATAGTCTTCCTCGACTTGAAAGGTGATTTCCACTCCGTGGATCGACCAGAACTACTCAGTGCTCTCCACCGGCAGGGAATGCCAACGAAGTTTGTGAACCTGTTGCGAGCATTGTACTCGCAGACCTCTGGTCGCGTTAGGGTATACGGCGAACTGTCACGTTCATTCGAAACATCTAGTGGCGTTCGACAAGGGTGTCCCATCTCTACATTCTTCTTCAACTTCGTCATGGACGAGGTAATGGAAGATGCTTTAGGAGGTCTCCGGGATGTAGCAGTCGAACTGGGAAATGGAGGAAAGCTATGCGGCCTAGATTACGCAGACGACGTCGTGTGCCTTTTCGAGTCTGCGGACCATGCACAACGGGCACTAGATAGACTGTCGAGATCGGTTGCTCGGTTTGGCATGTGCTTTGCAACTTCAAAGTGCAAAGTACTGTTACAGGACTGGACGACAGCAGCGCCGAACTTGATACTGGATGGAGAGGAAATAACAATCTTGGACCGTTTCACCTACCTTGGTAGCTGCGTGTCTAACGATGGTAGCTCGCGATTGGAGGTAAGTTCGCGTATATCCAAGGCTCGGGCAGCTTACGCTGGATTGAAGCACTTGTGGCGTCGGCCTGATATTTCACTGAAGTTGAAAGGTCGTGTGTACTGTGCCGTGGTGCGTTCAGTTTTGTTGTACGGTTGTGAGACGTGGAGTGTGCGTGTGGGCGATTTTCGTCCGTTGGAGGTTTTCGACAACCGATGTTTACGTAGTATGGCTAGGATTGGATGGAGTGACCGGGTGAGTAATATTGAGGTTAGGAATCTGGTATTGGGTGCCACCTCTGAGAATAGCTTGCTTCGGCGTATGAAACTTAGCAGACTACGCTTGTTGGGTCATGTGTTGCGTATGTCAAACACTCGTCTACCATACCGTGCCTATTTTGTGTTCCTCCCAATGTGGAGGCCAACAGATAAAGTGGCAACGTGGGATGAGAAAATACACAGCAAAGTTAGGTAAAGTAGGTGTCTCACGCCTTCGTGGTTGGGGTCGAAAGACTCGTCCACTTGCTGGCTGGAGACACTGAAGGATATGGCAGTGAACCGTGAACAGTGGCGATCGTGCTGTCATTTTTTATCGAATCAGAATGATTGAAAACACGTGAGTTCGTACAGTTAGTCTGTTTCGTGTGTTGGCTGCAGCAGCATCGTATTTGTTCCCGCCTGTGTAGTTCCACTCCCTAATCCCCTTTGATATTCACCCTTTTTATATAAACGTGTAACTCTGGGGAAAGGCAGCGGTCAGTGAGGCTTGCCTCGCTGTTTAACGCTGAACGATGATGATGACTGAGCTGTTTCGTCTCCTGAAGTGTGCAGGAAATATCTTGACGAGACATTAGGCGCAGTCAGTTGAATTACTCTCCTCGAATCCTGAATTCGTGTTTCATTCACGCAGCAGACATCAATCGAAAGTGAGTGCACTGTCAGGGCCAAACACGCCTGTTGGCTAGCCTGCATTAAAGTGCGCACATTGAAGGAACCGAGATTCAGAGGCTGACGAGGCTTGAGAAAATGTGAGCTAGCAATGAACCATTGCCATTGTCGTGCGTGTTAATAGTGGAGGTGTCATGGGGTAGACAGAGGGGGAAAATAGACTCAGCTGGAGACAAAAGAGGCAGGTAGCATACTTAACACTACCCACCCCGCTCGATAAAATGGACAACGTGGTACTGATTATCCTGCTCGATGACCGATGCAGTATGGAATTATTTGTAGGCGTGTACCTCATAGAGAATAATGGATGGGTACTGCTAGGGAGTACAGCCGCTAAGCAGAAGAACGATTAGGATTCTCAAACAAAGCGTTTGGTTTCTATAATCTGACCGCAGGGCAGTGGGGTATAGCTGAATGGAAGCCCATCTACTTCAATCAGTTATTCTTTCACTCGCTTTTCCGACTGAGCTGCCAGCTCAAATCAACCTCATCCTGAAGGATCAGGATACTATTTCATCAGGCCTATACGCATAGACCTTCTAAGCATGATTCGATCTTCCTCTTGAGATAAGCCGTCCTGTATAGCTCGTTGGGTGATGGAGGCAGGCAATGTGCAGTCCCGTGAAAGTATTTTCGAACTGCTCAATACTGCATTCTAAAACAAGCTAACGAACCACAAAATCCAGTGGTGGGCAGTTCGCACGAATCATTCTTATCTATACCCCATAGTTGATTACACAACGGCTAGAGATGTAATCCCAAACGAAAAGACCGAACTGAGATCGCATCACCGTCTCATGGATTCCTGCCACCGACTTACCTTCTGGAAGGAGATAGTCATTAAAGTAGAAGTTGAAATGGATATGCATATGCTGTTTGTAGAGGTAGGAACAACTGTTTGCTTTAATACATTTCCAAATACAATGGAGAGTGACGTACAAATGCCTCATAATTCGAATTTCGCATTGCTTTTGGCTCCATCAGTAGAAATCCCGTTAAGGGTTCATTGGAATTTGATGCATTACCCATGATATTGGTCATCACATACCAATGTAAAAACAAAACAATCTAATGGAACTTCCCAGCCAGAGGTGTGAATGTATCTGCCGATGTAAATGATTCTTCTGATAAAAAAACGAGAACCGCAGTTATCTATGTCTGATTATCGGTAGTTCAATCTCGGAGGACCCGCGGCATTTGCCTTTGTTGATGAGGAAAGGTTGCATCCCATTTCCCACTTGAATGTTTACGATAATTGCCCTCTGTCATTAGTCTTCCGTTACTCGCCGGATAACGTGGTCCATTAAAAGTAGTACGTGTGAGTACAACGTAGACAAGAGAAAGAGACAAAATTCCCTACTTAGTGAACCATTCTCATGAAGCATACTCAAAATCACTTTTGCTTAATGTGCGCTGTATGTCAAACTTCCTAAATGACCCACAGCACTAAGGAACCACGAATCACGGATCTGAAAACTACAGGAGCAAAACCACAGAAGGTCCAAACAAGTTGGGGATGGCAAGTGAATTGGCCGAAAGCGAATAACCGTCTATCACCGAGGTGATTGGTGAATTTGGGTTTCGAATTTCCAACTTCTAAGGTGGTAGGTGCTTAATCCATTTGGTCATCACCGGTACGGTCCGGAAAAGCTGATGATCGCCAGTCAAGAACATCAAATTAGGAATTAACAGATAAAATACACTGAATCCAGCTAGCACGCTAATGTATCCGACAGGATCAATGAGAAATCAAAGAAAAATTTGTGAAATAAATCGGTTCTGGTAAGGTGAAAAAATAGGTCTTGTGTAACCAATGCAATAAAAGTCACTTAAAGCAATTTAGTTTGACAACAAAATGTTCAGAAATCAAGAGATATTCATTTCCGGATCAGTTTTTCTGTCCCATGGCAGGGACTTTGGAATTTTGAAACATTAATTTGGCTATTTCAAATAGCATAAATTTTAGGATTATGACTTCTGGCTTACTTTTATGGAGCAAAGAACTACGGCTTGAAGTATACTTTTTCTATTGCACTTACACAAAGGTAAAAGATGGGACATTGATTACGCAACTACGAAAGTTTGTTACTCAAAGTCTTTATGATGAGGTTTTATCAATTACGGCTACATCACAGCTAACTAAGTCAGACATCAGAAGGCATTTACCACTGAAAACGCTTGATGACACAGACATGCATAGGTGAGGAGTTCTGAAGTAATCAAAGTTCACCATAAAAATGCACAGCTATCTATGAAGTTGCCCATATTCTCAGTGTGCAATATGTGATGTGATAAAATCAAGAACCGGTTATACTGATACCTTAGTGCCCGGCACAAAAATGGACAGCGTCACAGATCCAAGGAAGGTCGGAACGACAGTTCCTAGATAACCAGACTGGCTAGTTACCGAACTGCATATCAATGCAAACGAAACAACGCGTCAAAGACATCGCCAATAATAAGAAAAGTTTTGGGAGGAGGAGCATTTATTGCTAACAAATATTCCTCAAATTTCGTTTTCAAGCTATCAGGATATGAGCAGGTCATCAAAAGGTTCGATTCCTCATGCAGCCGATCGCGATCCATTGAGCGAGTCGCAACCACTGCCACGGAAAATTATCGTGGAAAATGAGCAAGTGCCTGCTCACTAATTCACTTAAGGTAAATTCCCCTAGACTGAAAATCCATTTTTTGTTCAAATAAAAGAAAACTTAAACATCTTTTTCCGCTTGAAAAAAGTTACCCAATGGGTAGCGACAAGTAACAGACCTTATGTCCCAGTTTCCTCTAGATAGCAACAAACCAGCACCAAGGACATCATGGTTCAATTTAGTAAATGCATTCATGATCAATTCGAATAAATCAGCCCTCTAGTCAAATAAATGCAACTCCTCGCAACCCAGTGCCGTTTTCTCGATGAACAGGACATTGTCTGCCAGTGTCATCCATGAACGCTAAGAGCAGGGCGACTCACCGTCCACCTTGAGAGTGTCGACCAGGTTGAATCTGGGTTCTGGTTTTATTATTACTTAATGGTATCATTCGATAGGAACAGTAATAAGCCGAAGCATACCAGGTGAAACAAAGTATAGAAATTTCTTACTACACGTTATCCGCCACCCATGCAATGGAAACATCATAGTATAACCTCCAAGATGAACTCCATTACTAGAAAGAACCCTGATAGTTGAAATGGAATCACGTAAGATCATGATAGGCTATGCATGGCAACGATCGGGAGAGGGCAGACACCGATTTTTTGCCTCAGCATAAGTGCAAAGGATGCTATATTGGTAGCACAACGATGTAGGACGATAGTGACAGTGGCCACTTATCAATAAACACTGGTATGATAGCGTCCGCAGAACGGAGGCGAATCACACCAGACCATGCAGTAAAATGACCCATACTACATATTCTCGATCACGGAATCATTTGGGGGGAAACAAGGTAAAGAAAGCAATAATAAAACAAGAAAGCTCAACAGCAGCAGAAGCATAATTCAGAGGAAAGATCCAAAAATATTGCTCGTTCTCAATCTGGCCCCACTGAGCATCTCCGCAAATCTTACTAATTTGTTTCGTTGGGATCAACAAATGGAGCTTTTCTGCCGTGTTCTAACTTCTCAGCTAAGTCAGACGCAGGTTTAGATAACATCCAGAGAAAGGTCATATTCGAGGGTGGACAGCTACCTATCAACAACCTGAGCAACAGCAGCACCGTTTGGACACCGCACCTAATAAACTCACGCCGGTACCATTTAATTAACAATAGTAGGAATCGAGGAAAGTTGAGCGTAGAAACTATAGACTGCTGCACGTGATCATATCAACTAGTGTCAACAACCATCCAGCAACCGGATCTTTTGGAAACAAAACACGTCTGATATGGTTGTTTTCGTATATTTCTCAACCGCCATTTCACCGTTTAAATAAAAAGGCTACTTACTAAAAACCTATGAACGATCGCGACGTGAACGGAAAAAAGTTACCCATGAATCAGCCGAGAGGCCAAAAACGCACCGTTACCAGTTTCACAATCTCACCTCCTTTTCGAGCATGGCACGTATCTCCTCACGAGTGTCCACCAAGCGCCGTTTTTGAGCATCGTGGATCTTCTGTAGTACGGTCACACGATTGGCTAAGTCATTCATAGATTTCCCAAAGTGATCCATTACGCCGAGACATTCGCGCAAATAACTATCACGGGTAGTCAGCAAAAAAGAGCGGAGCGTGAAAACCGAGGGAACGAAACAGGCTACAGAATTATGTGCACTGTAAACTACGCATAGGATCAGGGAAGTAAATGGAGTAAAATGAACTGAACTATGTATGTTCGGGATCCATTGGAATTTTTACGGGTCAAATACAGCTGGTAGTGAGAACAATGCTTGCATCAAATGAACACGAAATTTCCGAAGCATTAGTCATCTTGAACAAAGAAGTGTCGACAGTATAAGTACCGAACTAACACTCACCAGTACAATGTAACTCTTTATAACCGCGTGTACATCAGACACAAAGCAACACAGGAGCCAAGCATCACGTGACTTATCCTGCACCGATGAATTTTCCAACGGCGTATACAGAGAGAACATCAACTAAATCAGATGAAACTTGGGCCACAGCCTTTATTTTAGGGATGAATTGGAAAGGTCATAAGAACAACTGGCGAACTATCACACAGTCAACTAGTTCCAGTAAATGAACATGAGGTTCGGATCTGAATTCCTAATACCGATTTGTATTGGTAAATTGATTAGATGTTCCGCAACAATTGACAATCTGCAGTGCGGTAAAATTAATATGAGGACTTCAATCGATCAGCCACTTTTTGGCATAACCAGGTCGAACAGTTTACTAATAGACCAAGACATTGTGGTGCACAAATGCAGCCTGTTTAAATGTTGTTTTCAATTAGGCTACGCATAAACACGCACACGCGCAGATGGGCATGCTTCACGCGAGGCCTCGGGCTATTTTGTCGGTTGTGTACATTTTGCACGGTTTAAACTAGCCTGAGTGTCAGTTCCTCACCGAACATTAACCACTGAATTAACAAGACGCTAATCCAGGTGCTTACTTGGAGAGCTGCATTGTTTAATGCCAATTCATATGTTTCAGCAGTCAAGGACGAGAGCAAGCACCTTTAAGTTAGTGAAAAAACGATTCCAAGCATTCATTCATCAATCGAGATTGTTACGCCAAATTTTAAAAGAGCCGTAACCTTTGTCGCGTCCAATTTGCCTGCCTAAATACTCAAGCTTATGGAATTAAGAATCCGAACATTCATTCTTTCGTTGCCCCATCACTCCTCTCCCTCAACTGTTGAGAATTAAAAGTTCATCTAATCATGACTTGATGTTGACTGTAGTTTACCCAAATATTCGGTTGGATTGGAATTTAGTAGGTTGGTCCAATTCATCTCAAGGTCATCAACTTATCCATGTAAGCGACTTATATTTTCGTGGAACGGTTACTGATCATGAATGAACTAATCCTGTTGGGGCTAATAGTCAATCACTAATCACAACGAAAGAACCTCTCACTATCCGTTTTTCCTATCCTCTAGTTATTCCCTAATTGTCACATCCCGCCTTGACAATAAATAACTGATCTTTCTAACATTTCAGATTGCACAAGGTAACAGGTATGTCGATACTTAATGAAAGCTTTTGACGATTCAAATGAGATTTTAGTGTCGGCCCGTCTTCTGTCCAAAACGTGAAGTACCGTATACGGCATGACCACTCCTGAATGAAGTGATCAGAATTCTGGTAGATCTGAGAATTTTTGCTCATTTGTTGCAGTTAAGATGTCAAATGGAAATTTGCGTGTGTGCTAGCTTTTTCAAAGGGTTTTAAACTGCAATGGACTTTGATTACGATACTCTGTTCTCGCACTACGGTTGGCAAACAATGGCACGGCAAAAAGGCATCAAATCACAGTTACCGATCTGCGCATCCTTGCATGATAGCTGATGGCCAATGAGATAGCAAGGCTTAAATCAGGCTTTGCTAAGACGGGATTGGCATCCTTACAAAACAACTATAATTATCCACTTCATTTTTTTGCGAACATAAAATCATTTTGGGTGGAAGCTACATGGGATCCCAGCGGACTAGACGTACTGTGTACTGTGTGATATTCGACGGGACCGGTTTGTGTGAAGGAATGTTCCCATCCAGAGAGCTGATGGCAACCGTATTGCACCCAATTGTCCGCCAATAATGAATGATAAAATATCTTATTTGGTCGCTGGATGATGTGGGTGTTCGTCTACCAATCAGCGACTTTTTTTTACTTCATTCACCGATGATAAGCACCAGGAGAATTGTGGCGCTAGTAAGTACTACTGATTTTTTAGGACCTACATCTGTAGCAGCTAGTGCTTGTAGCTTCATTTGTACGGAGGTTTTCCGAAACAGTTTCGTAAGTGAACAAGAGCTAACAGCTTGAAAGCAATAGGACCATCAGGAATCAGGCAATCGGCTAGCTGCGAAAGATGCGCGTGCGCAGCAAATTCTCAATTTCTGGTTCTGGTATCCATCGAGAACGAACTTCGTGGGGATTGGGAGAGACATACATAAGTTATTTTCTAGCCGCGTATTTTCCACTTGTATTGTTTGGTTCAAAAGAATCAGAAGAGTTGAACAGTCTGACAAATTGCTAACTATATACCTAGATTGGAATTATTATTCGGCAGGAGAGAACATGTTGGGACGTGAACTACTAAGGACTATTACACTAGATCAACGACACTCAGGTTATAAAAGAGAAGAACGCGAAACGGGGACGACCCCTAAGATCACATCACTTTGTGAATTTCAGCACCCCGATGAAACCAATTTTAAGGATAGAATGAAATCAGATGACATGGATATGAGATTCAAACAGAAAAGCAAAACTTACTGACTCTGAGCGTAGTAGAAATCAATCAGATGTTGAAGAAGATCCGCGCTTCTTTTTGCCTTCAATTCGTTCACCTTAATCAGGTACTGTGAATGTAAAAATGGGGAATAGAAGAAAGGAAAATCGGTTTCTGGTACTCGGTCTAAAAGCGTGTGATGAATACACAACATAATATATCGGTCGGGACCAGCTCCAGACAAAAATATTTGCACTTTGTACGTCTGTTCCATCGAAAGGAAAGCTTTAACGAACCAGAACCCGACAGGCTTCGAGTCGCACAGCATACCAGACAAGTTATACAACCAGAAGACTTCATCGAATAAATCAGCCTATTATACCACTGTTTGGCTGCGGAATTATGTCAAAAGTATTTGGAACTTCCACAGTATAAACTCACTGAGACCTCGCTCTAAAATACCTGATTTGACATTTACCAGAAGGTTTTGGCGTTATTTCGATATAGAATGAAAAGCAAAACAATTTGATGATTGACGACAGAGCCAATCATATGCAGCATCCTGGTAATGAACGGGGCGAGAGTATAAGTGAAAAATGATTGAGAATCTAACTGAGGATTTTTGAAGGGGCAAGCGGTTAATTATATTCACCATTAAAGGTTTGAATCAAACTGCGTGATGGAAACTGATTAACTTATTACTGAGTGATGCTCAAAAGTGGCAGCTGCTAAAACTTCGTCACATCCAACTAAACTTTGTGACTGCGAAGACCAATATCACTGGCACAGTAAACTACAGGTTGACACAAGGAGACTGCATACACAAAACCTGGTAATCTAACAAGCGTTCTGATCACCCAGAAATCCGGACAGGTGATGCACAGCTGACACATGAGACGCGTCCATTCGCATAGTTATACCGCCGAGCGTAAAATCTTGGCAACAATGTAGACCAGCGGTTGCATCAAATTAAGCTGGCGATGCATTTTGAAACAGATTTCGCCTGTGGTCCTAGATCTGGCGTTCATCAAAGACACTGGATCTCGCAAGAGTCGCTGGGTCTAATGGAGCAAAAACGCCAGCTGCTCAATTGCAAGGAAACGCATGAAATGCGTCGACGGTTGCAGCGTCAGTTGCGATAAGCCTTAAGAATGACCACGAAAACTGGTGGGTTAAGGTAGCCGAAGAGATGGAGGAATCGGCCGCTTCAGGTAACAGTCAAAGCTTATACATGACACCGGCGAGCAGCGAACTTCGGTTAGTGAATTCGTGTGCGATAGGTCTGGAGAGCTCATCCATGGCAGACAGCAAAGGCTGAAACGTTGAACAGAACACTTCAAGGATCAGTTTAGCTGGCCACGCTAACGTATTTAGTCCGATATCTAGAGCTGTGAATCCTTAGGAGGTGTCACTTGATACCTCCACGGAAGTGGAAATGCAGCCGAATATTGGACTTTTGAAAAGGGGAAAAGCAGCCGGTCCCGACGACCTTACCCCAGTTCTTTTCAAATTGGGTGGGGAAGCTCTGGTGAAATCATTTACCTTCTTGCTTCGTGATATTTGGAACAAGGAGCGTATTCCGTTATCGTGGGGCGGGTCATTGATTGTATCCATCTTCAAGAGGGGCACACGGAGTGACTGCAGCAATCATCGTGGGATTAGTTAACTTCCGATAGTTACCAAGGTGTTAGCTTCGATAATGCTGCGCCGTTTGACATCGATTTGCGAGAGTAATATCCGCGAACAACAGGCCGGATTTCGGCCAGGTCGAGGTTGCATCGACCAGACATTCAGACTTCGCCAGTTGCTCGAACTGCGCCACACAGGACAACTACAGTGCCGAACTTGGTGCTGGGTGGAGAGGAACAAACGAATGTGAACCGTTTCGTTTACTTTGGTAGCTGCGTGTCGAACAATGGTAGTTCGGAGGTAGAGGTAAGTATGCGCATATCCTAGGCTCGAGCAGCTTACGCTAGATTGAAACACTTGTGGTGTCGGCCTGATATTTCACTGAAGTTGAAAGGTCCTGTGTGCTGTGCTGCGGTGCGTTCAATTCTGTTGTACGGTTGGGTGACAGAGTATGGGTGTCAGAGATGCTGGTCGGTTGGAGGTTTTCGACCATGGATGTCTATGTAGTACGGCTAGGATTGGATGGAGTGATCGTGTGAGTAATGTGGAGGTCGGAAATCCACTAGAATTATATCGTCCTATAAAAAAAGTAAGTATCCAAAGTGAACACGGAGCAGACTTACACAGGCGGGGAAAGATAAGATGGCGCTGCAGCCAACACACAGAACAAAGTCTAACTGTACAAACACATTCTTTCAATCATTCTGATTCGATAGAAAATGATAACACGATCCACACTGTGTACGATCCACACTGTGCACGATTCACTGTCATATCCTTCAGTGTCTCCAGCCAGCTAGTTGACGGGTCTCTCGGACCCCAACCACTCCGTGGGAGAAACGCGAAATAGAGTACGGTTGTTTACCATACAATCAACAAGCAACCCAACCGGCGTAGTCTATTAAGCTTCATACGTTGAGATAGTGTTCTCAGAACCCGCACCTAATACCAGATTCCCAAATTCTACATTACTCACACGGTCACTCCATCCAGTCCTAACCATACGACGAAGACATCGGTAATCGAAAACCTCGAAGGGACGGACATCTCCGGCATCCATACTCCATGTCTCGCAGCCATACATCAGAACTGAGCGCACTGCGGCACAGTACACACGAAACTTCAACTTTAGTGAAGTATCAGCCCGACGCCACAAGTGCTTCAATTCAGTTTACGCTGTTCGATCCTTCGACAAACACATATTTACCTCCATTGCCGAATTACCCATCGATCGACACGCAGCTACCGAAGTAACTGAAACGGTCCACAGTCGTTAGTTCCTCTCCGTCCAGTATCAAGTTCGGCGCTGCTGTCATCCAGCCCTGCAACAGCACTTTGCACTTTGAAGGTGCAAAGCACATGCCAAACCGAGCAACCGATCTCGACAGTCTATCTAGTGCCCGTTGTGCATGGTCCGCAGATTCGAAAAGGCACACTACATCATCTGCGTAGTCTAGGTTACAGCTTCCCTTCAATTCCCAGTTCGATTACTACATCCTGTCCATTACCTCGTCCATGACGAAGTTGGACAGCGGCTCTGAAATATTGAATCTTGGAAGGTGGTGGCTGGAGGCCTGCTAGAATGCGCAACACGTCGGCAGTTTGACTTCCTAGGTCCAAGGCCGATACTGATCAGAAAAGGGGTCAAAGTGGTCGGTTCGTGATGTGGTGGAAATATAAAAAAAAGTTCACAAGTAGACTATCCAGAGCAGGTCAAGTTAGATTACTGGGTGGGGATTAATGAGACCCCTACACGACCACTGGAGCTTACAGGCTGTGTCAGAGAGAAGAGTTCTTGAGTCTGAAATATTTCCGCTTTTGTTTGGTCCTTCTGTCCTGTAATTCATTTCTGTTTCTTTCATTATAGCTCGGTTATGCGATATAGCAACCAAAGGTAGATGTCGTTACCAAAAGGTTAGTAGTTGTAAAATCTGAAGTGAAGTGACTTGAAAGATTGATATAAAGTGGTCAGTTTAAAAAATGCATATTGCTGTGAACGTACCTCACAGGTTTCCAGCTGTAGCTTTCGGCGTTCCTTTTCCAAGTCTTCTGTCATTTCAGCTGTAAACGCCTCGGGTGTAAAAATGCCGGTTTCTTTCATAAGCTGCAACTTTTCTTTCCGCAGTTTGTCGCTGAAATTTCAGAGTATCAAGTAGGGGAGACGATACAGGAGGCTAGATACAAAAGCAGCAAACCCAGAAGCATAACAGAAATGCAGCGATAAGACGGCTCAGATGACAGTCAAACTTACTATTTATATTCATATTCTTTCAAGGCTCGCTCAAATGGTTTTTTCAGGTCACTTTTGATATCACCTTGCATAAAAGTTTCCATCGGAAAGACGAGTATACTGTTCATATTTTGCATCTGTCGCAGATCAGATTGGGGGAAACGAAGAAGCCCTGTCAACATGAAACCGCGAAGCAAAGAGCCATTCAGGCTCATTGAATACATATCAACATTTAGACTGGAAATCATAGAATTGTCAAGTATTTATTCACGAATGAACGACTCGGCTGACTGGCTCGTGCAGTGACTGAAAAACCTAGTTATTGACAAAATCAGCAGAGTGATTATATTTGAGCAGAAACGACTAAAAAGGCTCAGAATGTCAAGATTAACTATTGCGGAGATGCAACAACGGCGATCAGGACAGGAAAGATGTCAATGCATGCAATGAAGATGATCGTTTCGTGTTGCGGAACCTACCAGATTCACGGATGATCGTAGACCACATTATATGCAATTATTTTGGTACATACTATTTTGATTTTTCACTTGGAGAAAGATAATAAGCCGCATGAGAGGTCTACCGCAAGGATGTCATATTGGAATACCTATGAATAAGCCTCAGGGAAATTGTGCAGTGGTGGTTCGCTTTTTTCTCCCTTTATTCAAGAGTTCCTGCCATTGCCATTTTAATTCTTGCTGATGCTGGCTCTCACATCAATCTGGTTCCGTCGTCAGTATCTTGGACCCCTGATCCACGACTTCTCGTTTCAATATGGGCGCCATCGGTCACTTTGCCTGTCGGTGGTAATTTAATTGATGCAGCCCAATTCTAAATATGCGAACAAGAGTAGTAAGAACGCGGAGGCAAAATTATTCTCGTTTTCGGATCTCAACCGACTGGTCATCACCAATATCCGCTTTCAACATCCATCTGTTGACGCAGTACTCCAACGGCGGTAGAATTGTGCATCAAATCGACTATATTTTAGCGCGTTCTTGTTGGTCATCATTGATCGAGGACTTTTCATCACGGCGGAAAATCTAACCGCATCGCCGACTACAACCAAGACCTATCAAATGCTAGCACATCTGAATTAGCCAAGAATGACGGAAACGGCAACGTAGATGAGCTGTGAGCAGAGTTAAAAGTTCCCATCCCCAGTGTACTCCTTGAACAGCTAGGCAAAACCGGATAAATCAGAAAGGATTGGGTTTGGATAAACTCCCTGTGCTAAGGCCAACAACATGAGGATGAACAACTCACCAAATTATCACAACTTTCGCCGCAGATCTACAAATTCAGCGCAAAGAGATGGGAAGCGATATTGGGGTGAAGTTGCAGATCACATGGAAACTGCTGTTGGAGATTTCGAGAAGCTTTTCCGATCCATGGTCCTCTTCGGGAAACGCGCAACTTCCGTCTCCCAAGCTTCGTGGCGGCAGTGGCCCCCGCATATCGGGATACGATCAAAAGCATGAAGGTGGGTAGAACATTCCAGCCAACTGTTCAGTTGCTCTTACATTCTAGTCCATCGACAGGCGACGTAGAGCAATGTGCAATAGATCTTCAGCCTCCCGGCAAATTGAGAATCATCTCAACCGCCCAGGCAATGCAAAACAAAAAGTCACTTGGTAGGGATGGCATTCCACCCGAGATCGTCAAATCCTGCCTGCCAGCTCCGGTGAGTCCACCAACTAAGTTGTTTTGTCTTATCGGGAACTCCGGAGTTTTCCCCGAAAATTGGAAAATCTCTATTCTATTTGCTATACCAGAGAAGAGCGGCAAGGCTATATGTCCGAAATCCATCGGTATAAGCCTCCTCGATATAGACATCAAGCTGTTTGCAACCGTTTTGTCAAACCGCTTTGTTGTTCCTACGCCCAATTATATGACAACGGGATAAGTTCCAGCAACCCACCACCGCACGCCTCATCGATATTTTTGTTACAGAAAGTGAAATACAGTATAAGGGGTGAACCCATGGTCCGAAGATATACTGTAATGAGAGGGGAAAAGTGCGTGGGAACGTCCATATAAGAACCAGTTCATTGACCCTGCCTTTGAAAAGTGAAAAACAGTAAGTGGGTGGAAATTTAGAAAGTGAGAGGGTATTTCGTCCATCACCACCATTAGAAAGGACCTGATTAAGTTACTGGCAGTCAATAATTCAAGACCTGCTTTTGGGTGTACTCAATCAGATATTACGGACCAAAAGCACGAAGCCGCGAGACACCTACTTTACCTAAGTTCACTGTACATTACCTCGTTCCACGTTTCCACGTCATCCTTTGATCTCCACATGGCTTCTTCCACTCGGTGGGAGGAACGCAAAATAGGGCACGATATGGTAGACGAGTGTTCGTCATACGCAACACGTGACCCAACCACCGGAGTCTACTAAGTTTCTGTTGTGTTGCCGAGATTGGTTAATGTGTTCACACACTGAACCACAGGACGTAAGCAACAGCGTCGCATGATAGCGCAGTAACACAGCCTGTGGTCTAGCCGGACACGAACACACTGACGTTGGAGACACAATGGTTCGGGCATAAGTCTTGAGGCCCCATAGTGGCACAATGAACGGAACTGCTGCTCCCTTGAATGAGCAGCCACACAGAACAGAAAAAAGGCGCGGAATACGAACAACTAGTTCAGCTCGCTAGTGGAAGAGAGAAGACGAATACAGGACATTGTCGTGCATTCATTGGTGATCCACCAATGCAAGTCAAAAGTCAAGTGAGCTCTATCTTTTATTTAGTTGTGTTGGGTATGGCCTTAGTCGATTTTTGAAACAATCAATCACAGAACGAGTTCTGACTTGCTGTGCTTCAGTGTTGTGTGTTGGTCAGTTCAGGTGGAAAAAAAAGAAGACCGAAAGAGAGAAGCACGACACTGAGTAACAGAAATCTGATAAAGGCGACCAGCTGTCTGCGTGCAAAGGCAAGAAAAGGTTACAGAAAGAGAAACTGCTGAGGCAAGTTCCGAAGAACAAAAACCAAATAACGGTAGAAAAAGAAGAGCAAAGCAACTGATGACGATGGGCTAGTGACTGTAAAGCAGATAATAATGAAAGATCGTCCATCAGCCGGGTGGCCTTCCCTGAACGCGACCTCAGAAATTATGGGAAACTGCTTTAGTAAGAGAACAAAAAGTTAAGCTGCCGGTAGCAGATAAAGTGCCCTTTGACTCTTCTTATTGAACCTGAACGCATTTTCCTAGCTTGTACAAAGCGGTGGCGGAAAGCGGAAGAGGCAAAATGTAGAGCGTTTCAAGCATACAGCACGATCACATGAGTAATTAAACCCCTCGAGGGATTCGCGCTTGTCTAGTTTGGAATAAATAGATTCATGTCTTGAAGAACAATATCAGCAGTGTTGGAAACGGATGTGGAAATGTCGGGAGTAAAACAACAACTACTCTAGAGGTAAAACGTTTATAATCCATCCCAGCCCGCTGAATTATATAGCCCAAATGTGTGTTCTGAGGTGGATGGCGAGCTGCGGCGGGTGAAGTTAACGGATGATGGTCTCATAAACCAAGAGGGGGGAAGAATAGAAATATTTGTGTACATAGAAGAAATCGAAGTGAGGAAAAGACCAAGAGCATGAGTACGGTCGCAAGTTCGATCGGCTATATGTGCAAGGAACTCAGTTACCTGAGATAAGTTGCTAAACCCAGTAAATTACGCGGCTTCGTGAAATGATTGAAATGTCAGAGGAGTGTACCACCCACTCATGGTTGCGAACACTGAAACCTCGTAAGATAATAACATGTTTTCTACAGTCATTATAAGCCAGTGTCCAATGCTTGGAGATAAAAATTAAAAAAATGCAAAAGTCAGTACTTTTGGGAGAATGATGAGCAATGCAATAGTAATGATTCAAGGAAGCGAACCGGGGTCTCAAGTACATGGGTTTAAACTTGAGACAGAAGTCAGGGCTTTCAACCCAGCAGCTGGATAACGGTCATCATTGCTCAGCATTAATCAGCAAGGCAAGCCTCACTGAACGCTGCCTCTTTCTCAAGGTTGCAAATGTCTATAATAAGAGTGTGTATCCAAGGGAAACAGGGAGTGGACCTACACAGGTGGGAAAAGATAAGATGCCGCTGCAGCCAACACACGAAACAGTCTAAATGCACAAACACATTCTTTCAATTATTCTGATTCGATAGAAAATGATAACACGATCCACACTGTGCACGATTCACTGTCATATCCTTCAGTGTCTCCAGCCAGCTAGTTGACGGGTCTCTCGGACCCCAACCACGAACACGCGAGACACCTACTTTACCTAAGTTCACTGTACACTTCCTCAGTCCACGTTGCCACGTCATCTGTTGACCTGCATATGACTACCTCCATTCCTTGGGAGAAACACCAAATAGGGCACGATATGGTAGACGAATGTTTGCCATACGTAACACGTGACCCAATCACCGTAGCCTACTTAGTTTCATGCGCCGAAATAAGCTATTCTCAAAAGTGGCACCCAATACTAGAATCCTGGCCTCAATAGTACTCACCCGGCCACTCCAACCAATCCTAGCCGTACTACATAGACATCCATGGTCGAAAACCTCCAACCGACCAGCATCTCTGACACCCATACTCTGTCACCCAACCGTACAACAGAATTGAACGCACCGCAGCACAGCACACAGGACCTTTCAACTTCAGTGAAATATCAGGCCGACACCACAAGTGTTTCAATCTAGCGTAAGCTGCTCGAGCCTAGGATATGCGCATACTTACCTCTACCTCCGAACTACCATTGTTCGACACGCAGCTACCAAAGTAAACGAAACGGTTCACATTCGTTTGTTCCTCTCCACCCAGCACCAAGTTCGGCACTGTAGTTGTCCTGTGTGGCGCAGTTCGAGCAACTGGCGAAGTCTGAATGTCTGGTCGATGCAACCTCGACCTGGCCGAAATCCGGCCTGTTGTTCGCGGATATTACTCTCGCAAATCGATGTCAAACGGCGCAGCATTATCGAAGCTAACACCTTGGTAACTATCGGAAGTTAACTAATCCCACGATGATTGCTGCAGTCACTCCGTGTGCCCCTCTTGAAGATGGATACAATCAATGACTCGCCCCACGATAACGGAATACGCTCCTTGTTCCAAATATCACGAAGCAAGAAGGTAAATGATTTCACCAGAGCTTCCCCACCCAATTTGAAAAGAACTGGGGTAAGGTCGTCGGGACCGGCTGCTTTTCCCCTTTTCAAAAGTCCAATATTCGGCTGCATTTCCACTTCCGTGGAGGTATCAAGTGACACCTCCTAAGGATTCACAGCTCTAGATATCGGACTAAATACGTTAGCGTGGCCAGCTAAACTGATCCTTGAAGTGTTCTGTTCAACGTTTCAGCCTTTGCTGTCTGCCATGGATGAGCTCTCCAGACCTATCGCACACGAATTCACTAACCGAAGTTCGCTGCTCGCCGGTGTCATGTATAAGCTTTGACTGTTACCTGAAGCGGCCGATTCCTCCATCTCTCCGGCTACCTTAACCCACCAGTTTTCGTGGTCATTCTTAAGGCTTATCGCAACTGACGCTGCAACCGTCGACGCATTTCATGCGTTTCCTTGCAATTGAGCAGCTGGCGTTTTTGCTCCATTAGACCCAGCGACTCTTGCGAGATCCAGTGTCTTTGATGAACGCCAGATCTAGGACCACAGGCGAAATCTGTTTCAAAATGCATCGCCAGCTTAATTTGATGCCACTGGTCGTCTACGTTGCTGCTCGTCGGAGTTCTTATTTCCTCGACTAGTTTCAAAGAATACAACTTGGCCACGATTGTTGGGTCACTGGCCTCGATTTTGCCGATGACATGGTTATCTGGATGCAAGAGCCTATGTTGCGTTTCCCAGCTGGACTGACCAACATACAACAGTGAAACACAAGAAGTCAACACTAGACGCCAAACAATATCACAATAAGACCGACACAATCGGGCGCCGTGACACAAAGACATAAACTGGACTAGGCGTCGGTGCGCATCACGCAATAAGAGATGTGCAGCCCCAAATGCACAAAGCGACCTAGCAGGATGTTAACACATTGAGGCCGGAGAAACAATTTCAGGCTTGAGCTTTCAAATCCCGTAGTCGTATAACGGAATGGAATGGACCAGATTCCCCTGTGAATGGGCAATCACACAGAAGCAAAGCGCAGAATTCGAACGGATAGCCCAATCGGATAGCGAGAGAAGACCAACACACAACAACCGCGCGTTTACTCTCCGCCCACCAATACAAGTCAGAGGTGAGCTCTATCGTCTATATAGTTTAGTAGGGCGGCCTTGGCTGATAGAGGGAACAGTGCAAGGTTTCGTGAAACTTTTTGCAGACCTACAAAATTTCCAGCAGCGCAATATTTAAAATAAAGCCAATTTTAAAATATTTCTTGTAGAAAAACAACAGAACGAAAATCAGCGACGCCAAAAACGCTTGATTGGTCCCACTCTATAACAACCTGCAAATATGCAACCAGTTCTAAACCAGATTGTGTGAAGCCATGGCTCCTGGTGTGGAGATAAACAAGTCAAAAACGAAGTTCTTTACAACTTTCCAAGATTCCTCACATTGCATTCACATCAATGGCGACACTACGGAGCGGGCGCTTTACTTCAAGAACCTAGGTTCTGCCATCCGACCTGGCGGCTAGGCCAAAGACGAGGCTAAGCTTTGAGTAGACTGTGGCAGAAGAGCGTTTACATCACCTCGTAAAACAGTGGTCTCGCAGTGAAGTAAGTTTTCACACGAAGCTTAGCATTTACCCCCTCTTCCGTGTGTTTAGTTCGAGCGAGAAGGACGTATTATTGATGAGGTTTGAAAAGTCAGGCGGAACAAGTGTTTTGTGTTTTAATGGCTTCTTAACAGCGAGTTAGGTATTGGTGCTGCATTATGAACTATCTGAGCTACCTGAAAATCGTATGAAATCTAACAGTGAAAAATGACTTTCTCGATACCAGGATGTCAATAAGTAACGAAAATTATGTTCTGACTGATGTGGCCACAACATCAAAGCACTGACGAAGTCACCTCGATTGGTGGTGAAACGTTTGCAATTAAATTGTCCAGCTCAGCGAACAGGCCAGTGCCATATATATAATCACGAACACTTTCTCCATCGTAGGCAATAGCGTAACGAAACAAATGCCTTAATTTGCATTCATTTTATTTAGCGATAACTGGTGATTCTTTTCGACAATACGCTGTAGGGTTGGAAGTTTGATCGATATCTTATTTTGGCCATCATATCCATATCTCAAACACTGTCCATTGCGAGCCAGCTAGGTAGGCATGCATTGCTAGAAATCCAGCATGAATAAGCAACGGTAATCGACGAACCTGCCACTTTTCTTCAATAATTTTTTGGTCATTTTGATGTGGGGATCTGTAACTTAAGCATGAAACTGTTTCCATCCCATGCTCCGAATTTTAGAATTTCTAAATCAGTATACATTGGTTAGGTACCTCAATGAATTGTCGCATCAAAACATGAAGGATATTTGGTTAGGCTCACGATTCAGGCCGTGATGTTTCTATATGAAGCATGCCCTAGTTTCAAGTGTGCTTTCACACCATTTACGTTAAACTGAAAGAAAACCTCTACTCAGTATAACATGCTTACTGAATTCTAGTGGATTGAAACACGGAGTTTCTTTCGAAGAAACTATTATCTTTTTATATCGCTTACTTTTAGGATAAAGATAGTATCTCTGTAGAACCAAAGATAAAGTCCCCTTATCTGTAGTGCGTTCTCGATTATTGTTAGCAAAGCTTTTCGCATTTTATTCGTGAAGGAGTAAACAATTGATACGGGGAGTAAAAAGCGAAAAATCTCCGACAAATATTCATCTTGTTAGTGTTCCGAAGGTCACCACATCTATATATTCAACAATAAAATTACCGTCCACAGATTTGGATGTTTAGCATTTTCTACTATTGCACAGGATAATTGCATAACCTATTTTATTGTGCGATTAATCCATACTCTATATCCGATGACACTTGGAGCATTTAAATATTACTTAACTCTATCCAGACAATGGTGCACGAAAGACCGATAATGATTTGAATCAGGTCTAAAAGACCTTGTGCCGCAAAATTTTAACATGAACGTAAGTAACTCAGTGGTCACTTTCAGAGGTGATTGATTTCCTACATGAAAGGCATGTTCGTTTACTGTTATCCAAATGGTGACCTCGTTTAGTTGGAAATGCTGGAAAGATTTAATTATAAAAATTTAAATTGACCCCTATATTGTGGTCCAAGGATTTTACAGTTTCTTGCGGATTGATTCGCAACCACAACGTCAGCGAGTAACGCAGCGCGCTTAAATGATCTTGATGCAACGTGTTTTGATGTAAAATATTGCAAGTAACGAATGAATAAACTGTCTGAAAACAGATACGGAATCGTAGGTGTAATAGTGGATAAAATGAATGTTTCTGTCGGACAAGTGAGATTGATATTATTTATGAGTAAAACAAGGATAGACCCTATGACTGTTCCATACTCCAGTAAAATTTAATTTTTCATGTTCAGAATAGTTTACCCGGACAACCAAGCCTAAATGCGTTTGCAAATACTAACAAAGAATTCAGTGCATCGCAATCAGTAGTGCCCGTATACGTAACAAATCTGTAGACAGGTCGAGTGCGATGGGGACCATAGCTAAATGGAAGGATAGCGTGAAAAAAACAAAGGGCAAACGATGCAAGGCTTATCACAAATGCTGTCTCTCGTTCTCCGTCTCCACAGTACTAGTTATCTATAGCGATACATAGCTCGTCAGAGATTGCCCAAACCGACGTACAGTTGGCTCAGAAAGTTTTACTCACAGACGTTGACTAAAGAGTTTCATCGGCAAGATGGCAGGAAGATCTCAAAATTTCGTGACCCACTGGGATATGATGAATGATAGCTCAGTTCCTAAGTGTTACGGATGAGGCTATATACAACCTGGATGCCTAACAAATATAAGCACAAGGTGCCAGTGTCAAAGTATCGTGTGCCCATTAGGCCGTCCACAGCTGGTTCAAAATCGGCATTCAGACATTCATACATCGAACATTACTCAACTCGGAGGAAAAACCCTAGATTCCCCTCCGATGGCGAAATTTGGTGGGGAAGCTCACGTCATATGTCTGAGTCCTGGGCTGAACTCAAGAGGGAATCGCACACCGTCTGGTGCGTCATCAGGTTGCGCACAACGGAAACGCCGTTAAAATTGGTGGTTAGTGATGATTAATCCGGATCTAGGTTTATTAAATAAGGGCAACCAGTGGCTATGTCCAGAGCGTGGTGTTTCTCCTAACAAGCTTTCGTATTATAAAACTCCATATATCTATTGTCGGCACTATGATGTTGAAAACGCAGCCCACCAACAAAATAACGTAATGGTCTCTTGCCGTGTTCCGCTAACCAAAAAAAATCAGAAGTGCGGAAATAGATCAACTGGTCACCGGCCGGTCCGGAACGATGACGCTGCCTTACAGGTGTCGCTTGACTGTGCGAAGGATAGAGATGCACTCTAGAACAAACAAGCATACTCTTGACAGGGCGACCGAATCGAATAACGCAACAACGCTGTCACAACGAGACTACACCTTGACGTGGTGTGACGGCTTGCGTGCCTCCATGATCCAACGAGCTATACAGGATGGCTTACCTCAAGCCGAAAATCCAATCATGCTTGCAAGGTCAATGGCTAGAGGCCTGACGAAGTAGTCTCCTGGTCCTCCAAGTTGGGGGTTGATCTGAGTTAGCAGTTCAGTCGTAAAAATGAGTGAAAGACTAATTGATCCAAGTAGATGGGCGCCCACTCAGCTATACCCCGCAGCCTTGCGGTCAGGTTCTTGTCAGAACCAAAGGCTTTGGTTGAGAGCCCTAATCGTTCTTCTGCTTAGCGCCTGGACTCCCTAGCAGTACCCGTCCATTATTCCCCATGTGTTACACGCCTACAAAAAATTCCATACTGCATCGGTCGTCCCGCAGGATAATCAGGACCGCGCTGCCCATTGCATCGAGCGCAGGTGGGGTGGGTAGTAATAGGTGTGCAACTGCTCAGAGTTCCCTCTCTTTTAGTCAACCTGTCTCTTCCGTCTCCAACCCAATCTGTTTGCCCCTTCTGTCTACACATAGTATCTCCATTGATAACACGCCCGATACTCGCAACAGTTCGTTGTCAAGTAGTGTAGTAGGTGGTTTTCAGTCTGTTAGCTCACATTTTCTCAAGCCTCGTCGGCCTCTGAATCTCGATTCGTTCAGTGTGCGCACTTAAATGCAGGCTGGCCAACAGGCGTGTTTGACTTTCACAGTGGACTCACTTCCGATTGCTGTCTGCTGCGTGAGTGAAACACGAATTCAGGATTCGAGTAGAGTAATTCAACTAACTGCGCCAAATGTCTCGTCAAGATATTTTCTTCGCACTTCAGGAGACAAAGCAGCTCAAGCTGTGGGTCAACGTGGTGTAGGAATAGTCCTGAGTGAGAAGGCTGAAGCAGCCCTTTTAAATTGGATCCCAGTCGACATTCGCTTGTGTGCCATGAGACTGCAGGGATTAGTCGGTGTCCGAAAGGATAGTAGTGTTAAGCGCAGTTTATTTGTTACCTCGGCATACGCTCCCACAGACTGCAGCACTGAAATGGAGAAAGACGAATTTTACGATAACCTCGTCACACTTGTTCGGGAGAGCAAACGCTCTGACATTGTAGTGGTAGCAGGTGACTTTAATGCACAAGCTGGAAAACTTAGTGCATCGGAGTCCTGTTTAGGTGAGCGATGCGCCTTGCCTGCACAGCGAAGAGACAACGGGGAAAGAATTCTCCAATTCTGTGCAGATAATCATTTATTCCTATCTAGTACAAATTTCCGACACAGTTCGCGTCGCACAGCTACGAACAGAAACTGTCCGAGGAACTAAGAACTGCGACTAGTGGCAATGTAGACGAGCGGTGGGATCAAATTAAGCAGGCAATGCATTTGGCAGCGAATTTCGCCTGCGGTCCCAGATCTAGTGTTCATCAAAAACACTGGATCTCTCAAGCGTCGCTAATTCTAATGGAGCAAAAACGCGAGCTTCCTAACTGCAAGGAAATGAATAAGATGCGTCGGCAGTTGCAGCGCCAGTTGACCATAAGCCTTAGGAATGACCGCGAAAGCTGGTGGGTTAAGGTAGCCGAAGAGATGGAAGTGGCGTCCGCTTCAGGTAACAGTCAAAGACTGTTTAAGCTTATACGCGACAGCGGTGGGCGGCGAACTTCGGTTAGTGAAATGGTGTGCGATAAGAATGGAGAGCTCATCCATGGTAGACAGGAAAGACTGGACCGTTGGGCAGAACATTTCAAGGATGTTTAACTGGCCACACGCTATCGTATCTAGTCCGACGCCCGGAGCTGTGAATCCTTGGGAGGTGTCACTTGATTCCCCAACGGAAGTGGAAGTGGAGTCGAATATTCGGCTTCTGAAGAGGGGAAAGGCTGCCGGTCCCGACGACCTTACCCCAGTTCTTTTCAAATTGGGTGGGGAAGCTCTGGTGAAATCACTTACCTTCTTGCTTCGTGATATTTGGAACGAGGAGCGTATTCCGTTATCGTGGGGTGAGTCATCGATTATACCCATCTTCAAGAAGGGTACACGGAGTGACTGCAGCAATCATCGTGGGATTAGTTTAATTCCGATAGTTACTAAGGTGTTAGGTTCGATAATGCTGCATAGTTTGACACCGATTCGCGACAGTAATATCCGCGAACAACAGGCCGGATTTCGGCCAGGTCGAGGTTGCATCGACCAGATATTCACTCTTCGACAGATACTCGAAACGCGCCATACGCACCGACGCCCTATGATCATAGTCTTCCTCGACTTGAAAGGTGATTTCCACTCCGTGGATCGACCAGAACTACTCAGTGCTCTCCACCGG
>LUCM01000425.1:0-23092 GCA_008360955.1 Fasciolopsis buskii | reverse complement strand
GGCCGCAAACCCGATTGGCTGTCGAACGTTTGTCTGATTCGGCTGTTCGCAACAGCTACGAACAGAAACTGTCCGAGGAACTAAGAACTGCGACTAGTGGCAATGTAGACGAGCGGTGGGATCAAATTAAGCAGGCGATGCATTTGGCAGCGAATTTCGCCTGCGGTCCCAGATCTAGTGTTCATCAAAAACACTGGATCTCTCAAGCGTCGCTAATTCTAATGGAGCAAAAACGCGAGCTTCCTAACTGCAAGGAAATGAATAAGATGCGTCGGCAGTTGCAGCGCCAGTTGACCATAAGCCTTAGGAATGACCGCGAAAGCTGGTGGGTTAAGGTAGCCGAAGAGATGGAAGTGGCGTCCGCTTCAGGTAACAGTCAAAGACTGTTTAAGCTTATACGCGACAGCGGTGGGCGGCGAACTTCGGTTAGTGAAATGGTGTGCGATAAGAATGGAGAGCTCATCCATGGTAGACAGGAAAGACTGGACCGTTGGGCAGAACATTTCAAGGATGTTTAACTGGCCACACGCTATCGTATCTAGTCCGACGCCCGGAGCTGTGAATCCTTGGGAGGTGTCACTTGATTCCCCAACGGAAGTGGAAGTGGAGTCGAATATTCGGCTTCTGAAGAGGGGAAAGGCTGCCGGTCCCGACGACCTTACCCCAGTTCTTTTCAAATTGGGTGGGGAAGCTCTGGTGAAATCACTTACCTTCTTGCTTCGTGATATTTGGAACGAGGAGCGTATTCCGTTATCGTGGGGTGAGTCATCGATTATACCCATCTTCAAGAAGGGTACACGGAGTGACTGCAGCAATCATCGTGGGATTAGTTTAATTCCGATAGTTACTAAGGTGTTAGGTTCGATAATGCTGCATAGTTTGACACCGATTCGCGACAGTAATATCCGCGAACAACAGGCCGGATTTCGGCCAGGTCGAGGTTGCATCGACCAGATATTCACTCTTCGACAGATACTCGAAACGCGCCATACGCACCGACGCCCTATGATCATAGTCTTCCTCGACTTGAAAGGTGATTTCCACTCCGTGGATCGACCAGAACTACTCAGTGCTCTCCACCGGAAGGGAATGCCAACGAAGTTTGTGAACCTGTTGCGAGCATTGTACTCGCAGACCTCTGGTCGCGTTAGGGTATACGGCGAACTGTCACGTTCATTCGAAACATCTAGTGGCGTTCGACAAGGGTGTCCCATCTCTACATTCTTCTTCAACTTCGTCATGGACGAGGTAATGGAAGATGCTTTAGGAGGTCTCCGGGATGTAGCAGTCGAACTGGGAAATGGAGGAAAGCTATGCGGCCTAGATTACGCAGACGACGTCGTGTGTCTGTTTGAGTCTGCGGACCATGCACAACGGGCACTAGATAGACTGTCGAGATCGGTTGCTCGGTTTGGCATGTGCTTTGTACCTTCAAAGTGCAAAGTACTGTTACAGGACTGGACGACAGCAGCGCCGAACTTGATACTGGATGGAGAGGAAATAACAATCTTGGACCGTTTCACCTACCTTGGTAGCTGCGTGTCTAACGATGGTAGCTCGCGATTGGAGGTAAGTTCGCGTATATCCAAGGCTCGGGCAGCTTACGCTGGATTGAAGCACTTGTGGCGTCGGCCTGATATTTCACTGAAGTTGAAAGGTCGTGTGTACTGTGCCGTGGTGCGTTCAGTTTTGTTGTACGGTTGTGAGACGTGGAGTGTGCGTGTGGGCGATTTTCGTCCGTTGGAGGTTTTCGACAACCGATGTTTACGTAGTATGGCTAGGATTGGATGGAGTGACCGGGTGAGTAATACTGAGGTTAGGAATCTGGTATTGGGTGCTACTTCTGAGACTAGCTTGTTTCAGCGCATGAAACTTAGTAGACTACGCTGATTGGGTCACCTGTTGCGTATGACGAACACTCGTCTACCATATCGTGCCCTATTTTGTGTTCCTCCCAAGGATTGGAAGAAGCTACATGGAGGGCAACAGATGACGTGGCAACGTGGGATGAGAAAATGTACAGCGAAATTAGGTAAAGTAGGTGTCTCACGCCTTCGTGGTTGGGATCCGAAAGACTCGTCCACTTGCTGGCTGGAGACACTGAAGGATATGGCAGTGAACCGTGAACAGTGGCGATCGTGCTGTCATTTTTTATCGAATCAGAATGATTGAAAACACGTGCGTTTGTACAGTCAGACTGTGTTCCGTGTGTTGGCTGCAGCAGCATCTCATCTGTTCCCGCCTGTGTAGGTCTACTCCCTGTTCCCCTTTGATATTCACCCTTTTTTATATAAACGTGTAACTCTGGGGAAAGGCAGCGGTCAGTGAGGCTTGCCTTGCTGTTTAACGCTGAACGATGATGATGACGACGCAACAACGCAATTAACTAAGAGGCATGATATAAAGGAGATACATTATCTGAAGCATGTGATCCCATACCTTGCGAATTTTTTTTCGTTTGCTACTCATTCTCCCCTCCATTATTCGGGAAATACAATCAGGCGCATTTACAACGGTGGCTCTGATGGAAATTTTATAATCACTCGATCAGTATCCAAACCTCATCGAATCCATTTACACCGGCTGCTGCGTTTCGCTGTCCTGTTTGTACTCTCAAACCAGCTGCCTGTGAACAGCAATACATACGGAACAACGGATCTGTAAATTACAGCTATCAATGTATTCTGCCTCCGAGAAACTTTCCTACCTAGTTTTAGTTCGAATTTTCATCCTCAGACCCAATTATGGGGTCTTAGTAAACGTGGTCAGGAACAGAATCCGCTAGCAGCGGGGAAATTCGGTGAATCAACAAAATTTCGTCGATTACACATAACAACCTACAAAATTGTTCAGAAGTTTCTAAAGCATCGGAGAGCAGACTACTAAACCTATGTTAGAGGTGGTAAGTCCCATTAGAATAAACTCGTGTGCTTAAACATTTCATTCATGAATGGAGAATTACGAAAAAGCATTCACAAACCCGTTACTTGAGGAAATATTAACGGCTGCAAATAAATGGACAAAAGGACACTGACGTAGTATGATTCAGCTGTTTCTTTTGTAAGGGAATAAAAGCATTTTGCTAAACTAGTGGTTCTATGTAACTCTTTGTCTTGAAATAGCAGCCGACGGTTGCAAAGCGGATAAGCTGACCGGCGGTTGGAGGATTCGTGCCCTCGATCTTCACGTCTAAACGCCACGGCTTTATCCGCTTGATCACCACCAGTCGATCTAATGCAACATGCGCCTAAATGTTAGAGGAAATCCACAGTGAGATCTCGATCTTGTGGATACCTGAGTAACTCCTGTGCGCAAACAGATGAAACCACTACTGTTAAACCAAGAGACAGATTAGTGAGGCAAACGATACCAGAAACTACACCGAAATTAACGAAAAGAGGCCTAATCAACGCTTGTCTAAACTGAGGAACAGACCCCATGGAAAATGATCAAAGTGAGAAAATTGGAGACAGATAAAAGGCAATGTACTCACCAAATGTTTCGACATGTTGGCTAAATCCCGATGAACGACAGAAAATTTGCAAAAACTTGCGGCGATATCATTCCCATTTATTTCATTACTCTCCAGAGCAAACTGACCCAGTTTTTCAAAGTAGTCACATAGAGAAATTATGTTGTCTGCATGACCAGTACCAGATGTGATGACAGATTTCACCAGCTTCTTCGTCTTAAGTAAGACATTCCGGTCAGTTTCGATACCCTGTAGATAGCATCACAAATAACCGATAATGTTATTAAACAAGTGAAGAAATTTCAGCTGAACTTCGATAAACAAACAGAAAAAATTGACGCAATACCTCGAGTGACTATTTTGTGCTTTGCGCGTAACCTTTCAAAAAGAGAAACCAATTCCTAATGATTGTGCGCGAACATCAAATCATCACTTAGAGGCTATCAAAAGAGTAAAAAACAGCAATTCAGGTTCGGCATTCTAATTCCGTCCGCTTTCGGCGTCTCCGTGGCGTTGTTGTCATCACCGTTCAGCGTTAAACGACAAGGCAAGCCTCACTGAACGCTGCCTCTTTCTCAAGGTTGCAAATGTCTATAATAAGAGTGTGTATCCAAGGGAAACAGGGAGTGGACCTACACAGGTGGGAAAAGATAAGATGCCGCTGCAGCCAACACACGAAACAGTCTAAATGCACAAACACATTCTTTCAATTATTCTGATTCGATAGAAAATGATAACACGATCCACACTGTGCACGATTCACTGTCATATCCTTCAGTGTCTCCAGCCAGCTAGTTGACGGGTCTCTCGGACCCCAACCACGAACACGCGAGACACCTACTTTACCTAAGTTCACTGTACATTTCCTCAGTCCACGTTGCCACGTCATCTGTTGACCTGCACATGACTACCTCCATTCCTTGGGAGAAACACCAAATAGGGCACGATATGGTAGACGAATGTTCGCCATACGTAACACGTGACCCAATCACCGTAGCCTACTTAGTTTCATGCGCCGAAATAAGCTATTCTCAAAAGTGGCACCCAATACTAGAATCCTGGCCTCAATAGTACTCACCCGGCCACTCCAACCAATCCTAGCCATACTACGTAAACATCCATGGTCGAAAACCTCCAACCGACCAGCATCTCCAACACCCATACCCTGTCACCCAACCGTACAACAGAACTGAACGCACCACGGCACAGTACACACGACCTTTCAACTTCAGTGAAATATCAGGCCGACACCACAAGTGTTTTAATCTAGCGTAAGTTGCCCGAGCCTTCGATGTACACGTGTTTAGCTCAACTGCCAAGCTACTATCGTTCAGTTTGCTGCAAACAAATTAGCTGAAACAGCGCACACGTTAGTTTCTCTCCATCCAGTATCAATTTCGACACTACTGTCGTCCAGAACTGTAACAGCACTTTGCACTTTGCACTTTGAAGGTGCAAAGCACATTCCGAATCGAGCAACCGATCTCGACAGTCTATCTAGTGCGCGTTGGCATAGTCCGCGAATTCGAACAGGCACAAAGTCGACTGCGCCATCTAGGTCACATAGCTTCTCTCTGCTCTCAAGTTCGATTACTACATCCCGGAGATCGCCTAAAGCATCTATCACCTCGTCCATGGCGAAGTCGAACAAGAGTGGGGAGATCGGGCAGTCCTGTTGAACGTCGATGACTGAATAAATCCTTGCTGGAAAATGCGAATGATAGGGGGTCAAGACCAACAGCTTTTGTCAAACAAAACGAACCAGACCACACAGATGATTTTACCGAATGGATCGATTTTAATAAGCAAGACCGCAGAGGAACAGATATTGGTTTTTCCGAATCGCTCATTTGACCCAATGCTGACCGTCCCTCGCGGTGGCTATTTCCACGCTGCTCATGTACACTTCGCTCGCACGCCCCCGTCAAATATACTCAACTTCCTACGGCTCTTGACTGTCTTTTCTCTGTGCCGGTCGAGTGTCTGGGCTGTCAGTATTGCAATCGTAGAGAGCTGAGTGATTGACGCACAAGTGATCACGACGAATAAGCGGGTGCAAGTGCAATACAAGGTCCATATTAAGATAATCAGTCTTACGAGACGATCCTCATCAATGCATTGGAATAATCCGTCCAGAAGGTGAACCCGACGGCTTATGAGTCATAGAGTGGAGCCATCGGCTCGTTAAGATACTGCAAACCTAAAAGGGTAAGAGTTGAATCCAATACATACGGACTATGACGAAACCTTATCGAATTACTAGTTACCTATTATCAAAACTAAAATTGCTTGTGGCCTGATACCGAAACCTTTGGGAGGATATGCAAACAAAGCTCGCATAGATCTATAAAAAATATATAAACACTAGTCATGCCAAACCCTAATCGACTCCATAACCTCTGAGTGTCAACGAAGGTTAACAAGCAGACCTCAAGAGTGAAATTTGTAAAAGTCTTATGCAACACACCCTGAGCTTATAATTCTGAAAATCAAATTCGGTGCTGACCATTCAGCATTAAGGAAAAGTAGCAAAATGCGTACCTCATCTAACTGGTGAACCGTCTGTCTCACGCTTGAAACCTTCGATATAAAATTTGCTTTTAAAGGGTCCCGAACGTCCTCAAGAGTGTCGTTTATAAATTCGTCGACACTCAACGACTCGGGCATCGCAGAAACACAAAAGTGGCGCCCTGGCCCGTGCAGCTCAGTTCAGTCCCAATTTCAGTTCCGGTTCCAGTTCCAGTTCCACTTTGATTACATGACTGTACGGCGAAATAACTGATCGTCCAGGTTCTTGCACTGAGAGCTCCTTCGACCTAACGATGCCTGGACGACAGGAGGGAGGAAAACACTCTTTAGTTCCTACAAAGCTGGAAACAATGAGATGCTTTCCTCTCGACGATCTCCTCAGCCCTGCAAATCACATACTGGCCTCTCCAAAAACAGATAGCCATACAGTGTATAGTCTCCCTTTGAATTTGCGCACTAACCCTACCTCGACCGCTTCTTCCGGTAACTTATTTCAGGCATTCACCACTCGTGTGGCAAATGATTTACTCCTCAACCAGGTGGTTACGTGTTCTCGCACAACCATTTTCCCGTCACCTCTTAGTGTATAGTTCCTCCTTACCTGGAATAGGGTGTCCCGGTGACCCCGTTTCTCGGCCAGACCCTTGATGATCGTGAAGGTCTGTATAAAGTCACCTCATTCCCAACGTCTTTCCAGGGAATAAAAGCCATGCGCTCCCAGCCTCTGCTCATATCTCATGTGCCTCAAATGCCCAAACCACCGTGTGAAAACACGATGAACATGTTCCACCCTTTCTTATCTCTTACTAAATACGGTCCCCGTGCCTGGACACAGTATTCCAAGTGCGGTCGGACAAATGCCTTGTTCAGTGGCGGAAGAACGTTAGGTTTCCTAGATCCCAGTCCTCTTAAGTTGGCGTATGGCACCCCATGCCCTCTGGGCTGCCTTCCGACGTTGCAGACTAGGTTTGAAGTCTGCACTCACAACTGTCCCGAGGTCTCTTGCTTGCTGAGTCCGCTCCATTGCGACCTAATCGCCAGGCGGACAAATGTGGAAAGCGGAATTTGTTTCGCCTTCCATGAGCCGCTGACATTTGTCTAAGTTCAACGGAATATCCCAGATGTCCTACCACTGGTGAATCTTATCCAGATCCCTCTGGATATCCCCTCTGTTTGCCGTCCCTAATAAATTGATGCCGTCAGCAAACGTGAGACAACGGTTTCCCAACCCACTGGATATGCCTTTGCATACATTAGGAAGAGCAGTGACCCTTAGGCACTCCTGAGGCACCCTATTGTATAGCAGTCCTTTGTCCGATAGACAACCCTCGATTCTCACCCTGAACGATCTACTCTTCAGACATTGTGCTATCCAGATACTCACCTTAGCATTCACTCCGAAAGCCTTCACTTTCTGGTCAAGAAGCTTGTGATTCGCGGACTCAAAGGCCTTCTGAACGTCCAGGTAGCAGTTTTCTACTCTCTCGCTCTTGTTAATCTTACTTGTTACTTCGTTCATGACGCTTATCAAGTTGGTCAGACAGAAACGTTTGCGCCAGAAACCGTGTTGCTCTGCCATCAATAACTTGTTGGCATCCAGGTGGTTGACTATCGTGTCGCGAAGGGCTCTTTCAGGCGTTTTCAGCATGATGGCTGTCAAGCTTACCAGTCTACAGCTACTACAGTTATCGCTATCCCCGCTTCTATGCACCAGTATGACGGTCGTCGTCAACCATTCCGCGGGGAGCCGCCCCTCGCCCAGCGTCTCCGTAAATTGCTGGGCGCATGGTTTCACCAGCAACGCAGCAAGCGGCTCTATTATCGGTGGGTGGATCCCATCAGTTCCCGCTGCTTTCGACGCGTCCATTTTGTTAGGCTGTCTCACAATTCTTCCTCCGTGATCGCCCCAACCGGCACCTCCACCAAAAGAGTGACGGGGTCTGGTTTTATTCACTGTGTCCCTTGATTTCGCCTGTGTGCTTCCTGCAAAATTTTCAACAGGCAATCGGCTTTCTCCTAACCGTCGACTGACCTAATGCCCTGGTGAATTTGATTCCACCTACTGCTTTTTGCAAAGCAGCCTTTGACTGCACGTAGTTGTAGTAGGCCTTGGGCTCTCTTTTAGCGGCCCCAGCGATCCGCTCCTTGCACGCGGTTCGGCACTGTCGTTGGATGCGGGACATTCTGTTTCTCTTCGCCACACACCGTAGCTGATCTCGGTAGCCCTGTGTCCTTATACCTCATGAAAGCCTGCGTTTCCGCTTTCTGGCCCTCTTGATCCTACTCCTTCACCATGGTGGCATTCCCTTTCTCTTGATTCCGTTGAGGGGTGCAATCAAGTCTGTTATTGCTAACAGGTTGTTTTTAATTGCCTCCCACTGACGATCCACGAAATTGCTACCTCTCTCTACTTTCCACGGAGTTTGGAAACCCAGGTCCAACAGTCTACTTTTATCCATTTCTGAGAAGTACATTCCATATTTATCTGGGGTTACTTGCTCCTGTAGGCCCAGTTGCATATGGATTACGGCGTGGTCACTCTTACCTATTGGATCTTCCAATTCAAGGCTTCCCATATCATTCGGTTTTCTTGTCAGCACCAAGTCCAGGGTTGAAGATACTTGCCCGATCCCCCAACTAGTCGCTTAGGTAACGTGTTGACCCATCCCACATTCTTGCACGAAATGCAGGAGTTGATGCTGTCTCGCAAACCGTATCACCATCAGGGGCGTTGAAATCCCCCAGTATGAGAAACTTGCCCGCAGACCCTGCAACCACACTGAGAAAGAGAGACGATTCACCGTCCTCCAATCGCGTCGACCCCGGTTTTCTGTTACACACCTAAAACAGAGATCCTCTAGTCACCAGTTACGATGATGACTTCTAGGACCTGTATGTTTGGGGCGTGCAGCCTGTGGCCTTCCTGTGCTTCGTATTTTTCAGCCAATAGTATCATATTCCCCCTCCTATTCTCTCATCTGATTTATCTATTCTAAGGAATGAAAAATCCCGCGCCATCAAATTATTGCCCCCCTTCCGCGGTCGCAACCAGGTCCCAGTGACAGCCGCCACGTCTAAATCCGAAGTCCTGAATTGCAGCTTAGACCACTTATTACCCACCCTTGAAGCATTTGCGTAGGCCACCGTCATAAGTCCCGCCATCCGTCCTTTCGGCTGTTGAACGGACAGGGTGTCGCACACTCGCGGCTTACTCCCGAGGCCCTTGCCGATTTTTTCACGATAGTCGAAATCTCCACCCTCACCCCCGCGCTTTTAGCCTCCTTATTTTGGCTCGTCCGGCGTGAGGCAGTCACGGGTGTCTGGCCCAGGCTTAGTGGCCCAAGGTGCGTTGGTCCACTGCGTTCGCCTCCGGCCTTGTTGCAAGGAGTGACATTCACCCGACTTTTGGATTCTCAGTTTGGGGACTTGCAGCCTCGCTGCATTGAATCCTAGCGAGCCCCTTTGCATCCTCAGCCTGGAGCCTGCTTGTGGCATTATCACCCCCCTGGTGACCGTCTTGATTCTATCGGATGATGCCAAGAACCTGTCCCAATGCCGCGGATTGGCGAATTTCACCAGCGTTGGTCGTGGGTCCCGGCATCCAGAGTCACTGACTCTTCTTCTTCTTCATCGTCCCAGGTGAAGTACCCTTTTGATAGCAACATGTTCTGGTAGTTCCACCGCTCGGAGAAGGTTTGCTGCATGATACCTCACCACCCTTTCCCTCAGCTTTTCCTCCTTCATAAAGGGCTCCGGGATCTCGTGGATAACGACATCTCGATTTTTACCCAACGCAGTGTCGCTGGATCTGGTGCAGGGCTCTTTCTACATCCTTCAGCCTTGCACTTATTTCAGAGTATCTTATGGGTGGGTCCATTACCTTTGCAAATTTGTGGGTTCCTATACTCGCACGCCTGCATCCCCTTTTCATAGGCCCCTTCATTCTGCCTCTTATCCTCCTGGCTTGCTTCTCCCCCTTGCCTATGGTCTCCCCCGAGATAGTACGTTTGCTCTACCGCCGTCCACGCGTATATTCTCCAAGTGTTTGATGATCCCCGGCCCCATCCGGTCACCTAAGCCTAAGCTGGAGTTCTATGCCATTGATGCCTTTGCCGTTGCCAGATCCTCTTCCTCTTAGCTACTCTTACCCCGCGGCTTCATAACAGTGTCACCCCGATCAGCGCTCTCCTTGCCATCTGCCTTCGGCAAGGTTTGCCGTCGGTCTAACTAGGTATTCCCCAGGACGGCTGTTCGTAGGAGCTATTTGCAAACTGGAAAACCCCAGCATAACTTGACGCGTTGACATTGGAGCTCGTAATTATCTTTTCTGAGGCCTCCACATGCACGGTGGAACCATTTGGTACGCGTATCACACTGAATCCCTTCCACTACCTTGCATTTGAGGCAAGTAAGACTCCCACAATTTGCATCTTCTCTTGGGCTTTGCGCTGGACTTCTAGCTTGTATTTCCTTCTTAGCTGGGCTGCTCATGGATTCTAGAAGCTCTGATTCAAGTAAAATTTTAGGCAAAGATAGTCACCCCGAGCTCGAGTCCAGAAGAGCGGTCGCTCGGGAGCAAAAGCTATCAGTCTCTTCTCTTGATGCACTCTTTATTCCCGATTGCCTACGCGCGTTCTCGGATTCTGCATTCTTCCGCGACCTGGTATGGGCTTGCAGGCCATGCTGCGGTAAAGCTAGCCATGCACTTTCTATTCTTTCTTTTAATTCGCGCGCTGGCCCCACCTCGACCACCTCCGCCGGTCAGTCTTCATGCGTAGGATTTTCTACTGGTGATGGCCGTAAGTTAATTGTTTTCTCAACGGCATGCATTCATATGGAAACATCATCTCTCACAGCCGCTGCTCAGTTAGTTTGACCAAAACAAACAGGAAGCTTTTCGGTGTTGTGGCATACGCCTTTCACGGATGCTTCAAGTAAAATCAGGTCAGCTCCTGAAGTGCTGAGGTGGCCCGCATGCGCAAGGCCAAGTCCGTAGATCCCGCCTACCGACACTAGTGAGTTTCTTCATCCATCAGCTTTTCGACTGCTAATTCTCCGTTCTTGGAATCTTATATGAAATTCGGAGAGGACCTCAAGCTCGTTGCCGAAAAAGCATAGAATCAAAGGCTCTGGAGGTGGGGGACGAGAAACAACATGGACAATAACAGGCAAAACCTGCCAAACCATTTGAGACTAACAGTGAGCTGGAAACAAAACAGATTTAATGCTGAGGAAATTCAGAGTGGACCTTTAGTTTTGGGGAAGATTAGATTGATTGAGAGATGAAGCGGTCCTTGGCAAGGCTGGGGAATAACGCGATCCACACTTTGCCTAAATCTGCCTTAAAATGGCAGTAATGAGGGTAGATACCACTTCTTCCGGTAGTTTGTTCCGTTCATATACCATTCTGTGTGAGAATAACTACGGATTCATACCTTTTGAGCTCTGAACATTTGTGACTGCATGCCTTTCGTTGTTAGAAACGAGTTTTCAAAACAGGCGAGCAGTGGAATAGTACTCCTTGATATTCCTCCCGTTAGCCCGTTGATAACGACGAGGTGTCCCCCGAGTGTTTTGCGGGCACTGGGCATAAGTTAAAGGACTATAGCCTTACCCGGTGGGTTTCTGCCTTTGACCATGAAGCCATCCTAGTTGGGCTGATTTGGACGATTTCTGAAATCATTTCGTTCCGGGCCAGAGTGAACTCCAGAGCTGCCACAGAATATTCCAAGTGGGCACGTACTACTGCTTGATATAAGTGTTTGACTCTCCTGGCATCCCTGGACTGTACTGTTCGCCAGAGGTGGTGCGTCGCCCAATTTGCGCTACCTGCCGCTGCTGCACATCATGTTGACGACCGGACGGGCTCTTGGATGATTATCCTTTCTTTCTCTTGCCCTGGAGCTACAAACATGGGGTGCTTTTTGACTGTTTTCCCTTAGGTGATCTGGTGCTTTCAGTTTCCCCTGCTTATTGGCGACTGGGAATATGTGATATCCAGGTCCGTCTGCATTAGTTCATCTTTGGGATTACCCGTATTTTTTAATTCATTGGCGAATTAATGACAGGAGTATTTGATTGTGGCCGCCCGGTCATCAACGAGCATTAGGAAAGGCTGAGGTCCGGAAACCATACGCTGAGACACCAAACATACGATTGCTCGCCTCTGAGTCAGCAACTAGAAGCAAAGCCAGAAAGTCACCATTCGCTTTTTCGGGCCGTCCAATTCTGCTTCGACTTTGGCAATTACTTCATATTCTGGCTACAGCGGTTTCCACTCACTTGGAATTGTTCGCTCTTGGAAAATATCTGGCTCGTTTTATCTGCACCATTTTGCATTCCCTCAGGGTCCCATATGGACTGGGAGTGGTTTGGTCGACGGATTACACCTCTTGCGTTCACCAGTTGGTGGTGTTACTTAGGTTGGTTTGCCAACACTCCATCGGCTCTGTCCACTTGCACCGTTTTGGCAAACAGCCATCTAGTCCAAGTTATCATACGCACCCTCTTGTACTGGCTCCTTCTTTCCATTGCCCAAAGTCCTCCTTACCCAAACTCTACAAAACAAACTAATTTAGAAAAATTTTTTTGACATGTGTTATGAGCTGTCGTTGCGCACACATCTCATCATTCTTCATCCCGATGGCAGAGACCTATCATCTCACATGAACCTCAGTTTGGCCTGCCAGTTTGGCAGTAGACTGCTGCTTCTGACAACTCCATTTACAGGGTCGCATTGCCACTGTCCCAGCTACGTTCGGTTGTTCACCGGCTAGTGCACAAACTACCGTTCCTTTTACGCTCCACCTCTATCTCGGAATCCAGCAATCACAAACTTTCTATGCATTGCCGCTACCCTAAACTTGTCGTAACGAGCTGCGCTCCGAATATTCGGGAGTCCTGCCAAAAAAGATCTATTATATGGATAAACAACCCACTCGGTCTGTTGCTTGCTTATTGTGGCCTGGGATATGAAGCACAAAACTAGCCAAACTTTACTTTCGAGGGGTTCGGAACCCTCGATCTTCACCTGTATCATTGTGGCCTTTTTGACGCTATATTTCTAAAGTATACAGAACATGAACTAGACCGAGCTGGAAAATTTCGACTGTGTAAGGTGATGTATAATTTGTATAGGCTGCATTCTGTATTATTCGTTTCCTCGGGGTATGCGAACACCGCGCCTACCAGATAGCTTGCCGTTGTTTGCAATAGCTGCCTCAAGGAACACAGTTACTCTTGTGGACTATTCCGTTTTGTTTTTGAAGTATGGTCATTTATTTCGAAAAGGCTTTGAAGTTTTTCCTCTTCCGGCGTTGCACTATGTGATTCTTAACTTGGCTTATCATCGATTCGCGCTACCATCGATTCCGGTGTGGTCCTGTTGAGTTTTCAAAATTTTCAAACCCTTTTGAGTCGGGCCAGTTGGCTTAGCAGTCAGCTAAGTTCTTTCAGCAGGACGCCGGCTTATAACAGAATATTCCCGTTTCTTCTACCAACTTTATTCGTAATGGTCTGAACCTTAAATTGAGGCTTCGATGCGCCACTGACACGCTTTATCTCTCCTTAGGAGAACCAAGGATTTGTCAGAAAATGACTGCATGAATGTTGTAGTTGTTATTCTCGCGGTACAGATTTCCACTCCAGTGGATTATCGGTGGTTCACTGGTTTACTCTGAAGCATGCTGCCCTACGCTAAGTACGTATGAGGAATCTGCATTTCGTGATTACGCCGGAAAAATACCGATAATTTATTGCCCAAATGTTGCAACTGAACTACCAAAAACTTGAGAATAATATGGTTACCTTAGCTTGAAATGTTACTTTACCGTAAAACAAAGCCACTGTAATTTTGTTTCTTTTTGCGTGAACTTGCGATTGCACTGTGTCTGTGCCTGTTGTGATAGCAAGCAAGCTTGGATTAATTTAAATACAGCAAAAGCCAATTGGTAAATGCCGTCTTGCGCGAACTCCACTTTACAGCAGCATCCCGCGAGGTGCATTACGGAACCACTTTCCCGGTCGGCTGAGGATCGTAAATGTCCGAGCAGTTTCTGTCAAACACTAATCTTCCATGCCAATATCCCCAGTCATTTGGCTCTTATCCAAAATTCGTCTAACATCTGTTATTTGTTATTTCATGTCCTCCATCCCTTGGATCTGAGTGTTTGTTTTTCTTTTTCCTAATCTCTCACTCTCGTCGCAGGTCTTAATTATGCAAACTGCATTTGTCTTGGCACCGCCCGAGAAAAAACTGTTATTCTCCTTTTTATCACTATTACTATTACTCATGGCAATCCTAAGCTTCCCGTAGAACTAGATATAGTTAAAATAAGCCTTTGTATTCCGGTTAGCATCCTGTGCGAAGTATCTCTTCCATTGATCCGGGTTCCCCTTCCAAGTTGTGACTTCAGCGTTGCAGGTTCTTAAGGACCGCTTTTCGTGGCACCCGTCTCACTCTTGTTTCTCTTTCGTGCGGCCTTCTCACCTCCCCTTTCAACAAGGGGCATTTTTTCCGTCGACGTACTCCTATAGGCAAGGCCAACTTCACCATTGTTTTCAGTTTGTGGGTGGTGTGCTCCCTAAGCACATTGACGTCGTTACCATCAGTGTGCAATTGCTGGGAATAAGCCCTCCTTGGAAAGCCCCACGTCGACGTTCTTACACGGCGTTCTCTAGGCCCACCCACTCCGGTACACGAAATGGGTCATCCCATGGTCGCTCTGGCTAACTGGTGGCGTTAACCTGCAAACGGTTATCTTTGACTCAAACTTTGTGTCCACCACATTTGAAGCAGATGCCACGTTTTCACTTCACTTGGCCGGTTTGGAGAGGCGTTGCACGAAGTCTTTCTCCTGAATAAGTTCAGGTATTTTATCCCCAAACCATTCCTCCTCCCAGTCAACCTGTAACACTTCCCGTCCCGTCGCGGTGATTTGCAACTATTCAGTAAATGGACCATTTTCCTCTGGCGGTGGTACTGATCTTTAGTATACCCATGGCACGTCAGTTTTCCGCCTGTCAACGTAACTAACGCTGAAACCGCTCGGGTGCCGGGATAGTCGTACAGGTGTCTTATTAGACTACCACAATCTACAACTGTGAAGATCTCAGAAGATGAATGAGAAACACGCTACTAATAAGACCATGCAGCCTATGACCGACTGAGCCATAAAACTTGCAGGAAGTAAATGGACGGAAGGTTTGTTGCTCGCGTCACATCACTAAAACACTCCCTCTTTCTGCGCATTTCAAGACAGTCTTTTTTAGCCTGTAATCTTTTTAAGAACCCGACCCTCACCGTTATTTCCATTTTTGTTTACTCACTTTAACATCAGCTGGAACGAATTCCAGTTTGTCACCTCTCTCTGGCTGTTCTCCCGAAACGCCAATGACTGCAGTGCATATGCACCGGCTAACAAAAATTACGGGTGCAACGCAGATCTTTTCGCCGAAAGCTCCATTTCATATTACACTCTGCTTACCTATCCCTGCTAAAAAGCTGCTCCTCAGATCTGCCGCTTCAATACCGGCCTGCTCAACCCAAAGAAAGACTAAGCCACACCACTGACCGCCCTGGGTACCTCATCTCAGGTGAACCATTGCGACTGTCTGAAACACTGTTATTAGTACCACGGGACTGTCGTGCAACACGCAAACTTCCGGAAATCTAATGCTACGGAACACCAAAAAAAGCAAACATTAAAAAGGGCAACATGCAGATCATTCATGGCAAATAAATTTAAGGACCGGTTGTAATTCCTACACGAACTAGTTTTGATCCCGTGACATCTTTCAGTCCAATCCGATCACAGTCGCATGAGGTCAGTGATCATTCCCGAGTTCCAATTTTTCTCTGTCCACAATTTTTCATCTAATTTCAGCCTTTAAATTTTTCGATGTAACCTTGAATATTTTACACTGCCTCATCTTCAGCATTGTGTTTACTTTTCCATGTTGTTAATTACTGCCCTTCTATCCATTTCCTATACCATTCCTTCTGGTTTTGACTCATTTACATCTGGTTATCTCATCCATATCGACCTCCGCCTTCACCATAAAACCCTCTTGATTTTCGTGGAACCAGCCCTATGGTGACACCCGCCTTCGCTAACCAGCCGCAGTTTTTACATGCAATACGCACCTTTGACGCATTTAAACGTGGAGTGACTCACACTGAACGACTGATAATAAACACCAGAAGGTCTTAACGAAGGATAATCTGGAAATGATTTGAAACTCAAAAACTCGTGCGTAGCCTATAACATTTTACGCTCAGACCATGGGAGCACAGACATTGAATCTTCATGTCTGGTTTTTGTTTTTCGTGTTTCCATTGCGCCATTTTTACACGAATTTTGTCCTGCCTTGTACATGCCTCTCGGAAGTCGGGAACTATGCTCTATTTATTCATTTACTTGTTTAAGTTCTCTAGATTTGCCGGCAGTGGAGCGCAGTTAATAAATTAAATCTAAATCTTATCTGGCCATCCTTTTCTGTAGGTCTGGTAGCCCTGTGGATACAGCACTTCAGCCTTGGTATAATCACCAAGCTGCGTTTCTGTCACTGCAGTGCAGTTGGTGCCACCAGACGCCTCACAAATTTTATCCCATTTGTTCCTCATACAGCGGACATCGCTGTCAAGGATGTCCACCCCCCTGCCTCCAGCCTCAAGCTTCTGTTTGGAATCTCTGTTTCTGTTTATCAGGGCTCAACAACCGAACACGGCTGACGATTTTGGTTCTTCTGTTCTTTGTGATGTAGACCTGCCCGTGCTTGTGCCTCCATACGGATTCATGTTGCTATCTAAAGGCATTCAGTTGCTTGGAGATCACGAAATTCCACAGCGACCCAGATCCTTCAGGGCCTTTTGTGTCCGGTAACACTCGGAAAAGCACCTGCTCATGATAAGGATTCAGAATAAGACTTGCACATGAAAATACCATTGTGCCATCCACTTCTGACGGGATTGTGGCTGAAATTCGTTATCAGGATGGATACGAGCCCCATATTAAAAAAACAACTTTCTTTACTGTGGCCAACTGAACGTACGGATATCTGGGGTTTCCAAACTGAGCCGGAGATCGTCGGGTGTAGTCTATGACCCTCTCGAGTGAGGTCTCCATCCCCTATCTGGAACATTGTTCATTGTATAACTGACCAGTATTTCTACTTGTCTTAATAGGTACACCATCTTCTGAAGCAATTTTGGGTTTCTCTGGGGGTTTCACCACAATCAGGTTCGGTTAGACCCTTCATGACTACTCTTCTCTAGCAGCCTAGTGTCAGCTTAGTGATGGCTTCTATCCGCTTGAGTGAGTTTGATAAATGTCGGTACCAGCTCTCGGATTTGCAGAAATTCACACCGCTACTGGGCTATGCCAAAAGCAGCTACAGTTTGCTGAGGCATGGTCTTCTCCCTGACTTCGTAAAGACTGGAGGCAGTAACTTTGCAACTGTCAGAATTTGGGTTTTTCTCCGCTGTCGAGCTGCATGCTGGACGGCACCAACAAAGTTTCCAATTCACGGAACTAGCAAAATGGGATATACATGAAATAATCTATTTATTGTGCTAGAAGGCAAAAGAGACCTCAGAGGCAAGGCTAAAAGTGTATGACGACAAAGAAGTGTGGGCCAGGGTAAATTTTTGAGGTAGATATGGGGCAAATGCCGCAAGAGAGAATTGTTCCCTTACAACTCCATCGGTCAGGAGCTCATCATGGAAATGTTCGACTTGGTGCAGAGGGCAGGATTCAGGAATGGTCCGGAATGATGAAGGATATTGCAGTGAAAATGGTAAACGAGTGTGAAAATAGCGATCAAGACGTATTCTAATAAGAGTGAGAAAATGATATCAGTGACCAGTCGCCAAAACAGACAATGGCCGTAGGAAGCTCAAAAATGAGGACGTTCATAAAACAATCTACGAGACAGGGATAAAGGCTGTCTGGGTAAATGTCAGAGGAGCGGAGAATGTGAGCCCTGATGCTGAATTATGTACGAAGGATTCAACCAAGAAAAGGATTCGGGGAGAAAAACCGGCGTAAACTAGTTTTGTGGCATTTATGTCCAAAAAATGCACTTGTCAGCCGTCAGGAGTAAATTGGGGATGTGTTCCTGTTGCATTAGGTTATGCGGGTATGACGGAAATACTCACGCCTCAGCAACATCCTCGGCTGTAGACTAATCCTCACAATAGACAAATCGGGCCAAGCTGTCAGCGGAGAAATGGGTGGATTTGAGCAAGTATGGAATGGTCTGGATCCAAGGGCAGCTTCCCGGCGATTCGGTGAATCCTGTGGATTGACTGATGCATGAACGTAGTGATGTGGTCACAACAATTCGGCCTCTATTACTGGGAGGATTTGTTTCTCTGGGCCCAGTATTTTTTTGAACAAGGCTTCAGTTATCTGGCCAGTTATCTTGCCTCTACGAACTCAATGAACCACGCACTAATGGCCAAAACAGTTACCAGCACTAATGAAATGCCGCACAATCCCCAAACTTCCAGACCCCTACAGCCGCAGAACACCATGATCTCCGATACCTAAAAAGGACAACACACAGGTCATTCATGGCAAGTGTATTTAAGGATTAAATGTAATTTTTACACGTACCCGTTCATTTCCTGTCACACATACCAGTCCGCTCCCAGCGGCCTAGGTCCAGTGACCATTCCGTTGTTGCTCCATTCACAATTCTTTACTTAATTTCGCCCCGTAAGTAGTTTTATGCAGCCTTGAAGTTTTTCCTATGTTTTACATTCAGCATTAGTTTATTTCTTGAATGTTGTTAACGACGATTCTCAACCCACCCCATTTGATATCCGCTGTTGTTTGAGTCATCTCCGTCCCGATACCAAATCCCTACTGATCTTCATCTTTGCCAAATGACTTTATTTTTGAGAAACCCGGCCAGGTGAGGATGTCCACCGTTGCTTCCTAGCCAAATTTTGCGCCTGCAACGCACAACTTTGATGCGTTTGAATACAGATTGACTAGCAGAGCGCGACTCACAGTCAGCCCCAGATAGTTTTGTCGAAGGATTATCTAGCGTTAAGTTAAAAGCTGGAAAACATTGCAGGTTAAGTTCATGAGAACTAAAACGCACTGTCCGTTCACGGCTGAAATGTTTTCCTTGTGCCCACTAGTGCAAGTTTGATCTTGCCTTGCACCTGCCTCTCGGATGTCGAGAAATGTACACATTATTACTATCATTATCCTTCGGCACTGTCATCCATTAACCACCAAAGACCACGCCTTTACATATCGGCTGTAACCCTAATGCCAGCCAGAACGATAAACTATCGACGGGCAGTTCAAGGGTCTCAAGACCAACAGCTTCCATGATCATAGCAACCTGCTCACAGATTCCACCTTAGTTGTCAACATTGCGACTTATGCCATTTCTGAATTGTGCATCGTCTCACCCCAAAATCCCCCGAAAATAGCCTGCAACAACTCACTGTGCTTTTGCGCAAGTGCACAATATCCAGCAATTCCAAACATTTCCTTCCATGTTCCTTCCTACCCCATCATGTCGACTTTAAATCCCGCGCCTCCCCCTCGCTGTGCTTCGGCCCATCAGGCCACACTCTCGACTTTTGGCCTCTGTACCAAGCCATTCAGCACTGACTGCGCATCCGTAGTGTCTCTGATTTTGCTTAACGCGCGATCCCTCCTGAGTAGAATTGGCACCCTGAGACGTGTCGTTCAAAGTCACTCCTGTGACATTACTCTAGTCATAAACCAAATATTTCTGAGTGGTTACAACTCCCTTCTAACGCACTGAACTGCCTCTGTCCATAAGTATCACTTTCATCCAGGCATGTTCTTTATAAATGACCCCTCAAAACTGACCAGTCATCATGTAAGGGATCTAGGCCTGCAGTAGTCCTGCTCGCTCAGCTTTCACAAACAAGCAATTTACCAAAGTGCAAAAGCAAACAGGACAAACGGCGCCTTTGTTAGAACGTCTCGCGCTCTCAGATGATGCTATGAATGTCACATTGCAAACCAAATTTGGGGTACTTTACAACAATTTTCTCGAAAATGCTCAGAGGTGATCGTGTTGCAATAATAAAAGGTACAATGGGCATTCACAAGGAAACGTCCTGTTCCAAAATCAAGCCTTGCTCACAGAGAGCTGGCACACTATGACCCCTGTGTTTACGTCGTGTCAGGCTGGGCCTCACATTCGTTTTCAAGCTCTTAAGATCGCAAGCACACACGACTGGAAACACCATCCGATTCACCACTGAGTCTTCTTTCACCTCAGAAATCGAGTGTAATCCTTTGGAGTAAGAAATTTCAAACCGTCTTTTGGGTCAGAGTTTTTCATATTTTCTCATTCTTCCTTAATGAATAGTTTGCCGGTCTTGCCAGTATCCAACACATTGAAATGTCTTATTGTCTAAATTTCTGGACTAATCCTCCTTTGTCGGCTTATATGGGGCCGATATCATCCTAGACCAAGCTTTCAAAGGCTACCTAGACTTTTAGCTTCATCTCGAACTAAGAACTCGAAACTGGTTTACTTTATGCCGGTTTTTTTTGCTCGCAGTCTTGCCACGGCACCTGTCCGCGGCCAAAAAACGCCATAACTTAGTTCGCATCCTCAGTGAATACAAGTAACTTAATGCGCCTGAAGCATCATTTATGCTCAGTATTATAGAAGGCATTTCATATTCTGTGATTTAGTTCCCTTCAAAACCAAGTGGAAACCACCATATGGTATTTCGAAACTGCTCAAGCGCCCTCACAAGTTCAGCCTTTTTCCTCGTCCGCTTACCTGGGAATTCAGCTGGAATACATTCCAGAATCTTCGTCCCTGTTCCTCCCCCGTTTTTAGATCCGCCATCTGTTTTTCGTCCGGAAATCAACTCCATCGATTAGCTCCAGCAGATGAAGTCCTATCGGTCAAATGATGCTGCTTTTGCTTTAATACAATCAGGTCTTTAATGAGTGCCTGGCAGCCGCTAATTTACCACCACAAACGGATAGATTATTCTATCATGCACAACGTGAAATAGTCGGGATGACGTCTAGGAACCTTGACGTACACCTAGGCCCTTCTGATATCCTTAATGGCCTCTGAACCTCATTACCTCTAGCTGTCCCAAACATCATAGCTGGGAAACTACAAGGCCAATCTATAGCTCAACCTTCCCACAATCATCTACGGCTTCTACAGTCGAGCTCGTGGACGCGCAACTATTGAGCACAAATCTCTGACGTTACTTACCAGTAAACCTAGCGCGTCGCCTTTATTATTCCGTACCACGTTCAGCTGCAGCAGGCTACCTGTCCATTTGGGCATTCCCAAATAAAAGAAACCACCGACACATTTTAATAGACCATAGTCGTCGATATACACCCTCACGACTGCACGAAAACATCGCCACCCAAATGTCTCCTTTACAGGGAACGACAACGTTCCGGACTGCATAATTAAGATAGACCCAACACACGGTCAAATGTCCACTGAGTATAGTTTACCTGGATGTGACCACTTGTCTGTTAGCAGTTCATTTACGTTGCCACTCCTGGATAGATATCCCTTTCTTAACCAGGGGCCAAACTTCAGAATCGTCTACCCATTCTGGTTTGTAAGTTCAACTGGGATTCAATTTTTCTAACACGAGACTTGCCAACGGCCGCGGACCAGTTATACTCCAGCCTGCACGAGCACTTTGAAGCCAACGCTTCGTTCAGAACCAAATTATGCCTCCCGAAAGAACTTATTACCACCCCATAAAATTTAAGCTTGCTAAACTCCGGAGAAGTTTTTTGAGGACCAGATATTTTTCGTTGTTTCTGTAAATAAATCGTTTAACTGAAACTCTATAAACGATACTCGACCATTGAAGCAGACAGCAGAGGCTCCAAATTCTAGACCAGCCAAACGCAACACTGGCAAAAACGCCTAAGCGACTTCCACCTGCGGTACACCGTTCCTCGCTGAGAGTTGTTTTCGCTGCTTTCTTTTGCAATTTAGAGTGTTATTAGAGTTTTATTGTAGTACTTTTAGCATAATTAGAACCGTTTTCCTCGTTGAAATATTTCCTAAATTTTTTTGACCATTAACATCTAACCTCGCTCCTCGCTGACCTTTTTATCTTTATTTGCCTTAAGCCTGGGCACCCACCTATTCATCTCCCGCATGGACCCATATTAAAGGTCTTTATGCTGCTAACCACATGTTCTACCCGTCTATTAATCTACTTTTAAGAGCAATTTTACCAATTGGCCTGTCCATTTACCTTCTCACCTTCACGCTCCCGTAGTTTTTGACACCATCACGTTGTCTGTTACCAACGTTTATAGCCTCTCATAGCCATTTCAGACGTCCTTGAATTTATACAACCCGTACGATGCCTTCACCAGCCAAACCAAAGCGACGTCAGCGCCGCATCGTAGTACTAAGAAAACCCTAAAAACCCCTGATTCCCACTTAAACATGCTCAGTCCCGCTTATTGATATATTTAGTAATTCTGGCCCCATAACCCTTGATGTCTCGAAAAGACTAAGGGACCTAGAAAACAAAGTACAACAGATCGAGGACCTGTCATTGAAACTTTCCCCATTAGTCAGCTTAATTGACCCTCCCAATGACAATAATGCCAGCAATGTGGCTGCCACAGGACGCTTTTTTGAATCCGTAACTAAGGCAGCTCACAAACGTAATGCGAAAGCGAAAAATGCCGTTGTCTTTAATGTACCCGACCGCCACCCACTGCCACTGGTCCAGCCTACCATTCTCAGCGCTTGTAGCATGACTCACCACTCCTGTCTGTTTTCTAGGCTCCGGAAAAAATCCCCGAAGAATAACTCCCAATTTTATTTCAATTTCGTGATGAACTTTCTGCAAAAGAGTTTATAGCAAACAAGGCGAACATTGCTAACTATACGCCGTATAAAAATATCAAGATCTTTACGGATAAAACTCCGTTCCAGAGAGATATATTACGGTCACTAAAGTTTACCGCGGCTTCTCAAGTTGGCGGAACTTCAGTTGTATTGGGCGCTCCCCCTCTGACCAGTGCGCCTCCAGTTCAGGTTCCTCCTAATGGGCCAAATCCCAAGCCTACT
>LUCM01000424.1:0-13317 GCA_008360955.1 Fasciolopsis buskii | reverse complement strand
TTCGCTCCATACCCTCTAGAATCAATATCTATAGGGATTCCACTGTCCCATATTTAGCACGAATTTTGACAAACCGTGCCCGTGTTTTAGCCGAATTCTTAGACAGCTTACCAAAAGTTGCTCTGATTATTCCTCGGTTAGTTTTATTTCTTTTTCTTTTTTTACACTCACGGTTTGACTGAAACGCGATATTGTTTTTGTACGCAAAAGTCTATACGATACAATACAAGGAATTTATCATAAGTCCGACTGCGAATAGAAATTACCTGGAAAACTGATCATCTTGTGATGGGTTACATTCCCCATACAGTTGTCCGCCTAAAAAATTCATCTGCTTTGGCTGTGTTCAGCTTGGGTGTATTAAATCGGTGCGCAAATCTGTCAGATTTTGAAAACAACTGTACTCTGAAAACACCCAGTCTAGTGAAATTTGTCACGACTTGGAATCAATATCTTTGGGTGCTTAATGTAGTAAATTTGGTCAAGGCCTCTGATTTGGTTTTCTTGGTTTATTGTCCAAGAGAATTTCTCGGTAGTGCGAAATGAAAAACTGCGCAGTCTCACTAAAATGGAAAATCTGTTTGGTTTCGACTCATTTATTCAACCCCTTTAGAGTATTTTCGGCATGAGAGCTGGTCGTTTTCACTAAATTTGGAACGTTGATTTCCGGTCTCCTTTGGTCAGCTCCTTTGCGACACGTTTCGAAAACTTCCCGGATCGGATGCCCTAGTTGTAAAACTCTACGCTGAACCTTTCAGCTGCGGTTTTGCAATGCAACTTAAGAAACGGGTAAATTCTGATGTAGTAGCGGGTTCAGATCAGATTCTGAACGATTTCCTCCTTTGGTAGTTGCACCATCACTCAAGAACTTTTAGACCGATGTCGTTTATTCGGCGCCCTTTAGTTTCAGTATCTTTTTTAAATTTTTTCAAGGCGCTTCTAATCTATTTCAGTTTGCTTCTCAAGCGACCTCTGAGGGGTCAGCTTCTCACGAATAAGGCATTAGTTCAGTGGTTCAACTTTTATCCTCCTAGGACATCCTAAAATGGTGGTAATATAACAAACTGCGAGCCATTTTAACATAACTTGGTGGATGATTTATCGAATGGCTCTTTCGATTTATTCCCCCTGGTTGCACTTACTAACATGGATATGATACAGGTTTCAGTTTTTGGAAACTCAACTCTCTGGCCGTGATAGACAACATCTGCCTACTTTCGCAAGCTGCTAAAATAAACAGCTTATTTGTTTGGCCTCCATATAGACTACCTGATGGCAACACTAATCGATGGTTAATCGTTTACTCTTTTTGGATTACCAATATTGAATCAACCTATAGATTTTCGATGTACTGTACACAAATAAGCCATAGAAATTGCGTTTTCCACGCAATTACTACAATCACAAAGAAGGCCAGTGTGACATGTTAATAAATGGTACGCTGTTCATGAACTTGCATTTTCCGATTATCACTTGCATGCCAATTATGACCAAATATTAATGAAAAATCATTGACTTATGAAGGACTCGCTGGGGCGACATTACGCCTACCAACATGGAACTTCGCAAAATCAAGTGAAACGTTGATATCACGGCAGAGCTTAGGTTATTTTCAAGTTGGAGAACGGCCTAACATAATAGATGAAGACACTGGTTTCAAATAATCCGTCCGGAAGTACATGTACACCTACTATAAGTTGCTATGAAGTCACACAACATTTGTATTCTAACTACCGGCAATGCACTTTCCCTGTGTTAGATCTGAGTGTCGTCGGAGTTTATAACTGACTCGCATCATGGCCAGTGCTGGAACTATTCTACGGTCATTCTTGCATCCCAAATGAACAACCGGAACCGTTCGTCAAAGCTCTATGCCTGGATACGACCACACGAATCGTATCATTACTTCCCTATTTCTGCCGTGCGTTAAAAACCAGTAATGACGACCCCGATTAATTTCATTGGTACATGCGGGAAACAGGACCGGTAGCACCTCAGGCTAATGGGATGACGCAATTTCGGTTAGCATGTCAAAGTGGTCCACCTTTCAATAAATTGCCAGCTAGTCAAAACCCGACTGTTGAAGTAGGATTTTGTATAGCTGGGACTGTCGAGATGAATCCTCAAAGTGATTCCATGATCAATACCCGAAGAAGCTTGGCAACGCGTTCATGATTATTGCGACTCATTCCCAAAAATACTATGAGTCGGTTGTCACTAATTCCTGTCGAAAATGTTCTTCGCCACGTCTCCAGCTGCAAAATTCATTTTGCATGCACCGAAAAAGTTATCCAGCAGGGAAGGTGTGGCTTCAGTTTTAATCATTGACAATGAAACAATTTATTGCAGAAGTATTTCTGTAAAAAATGAAAGGTCGGTATGAGTTCACAAGTACTTCTGCTACGTCTCATGCATGCTCATTAAAGTCGATTTCTAAACTTTGTTTTCTATTGGGTTGAGCACAGTTCCTTCCTGATTTTCATACCAGTTTATCCATTGTTCTAAACGAACATTTACTTATTTCTCTGTGCACGAACGCACACTTCGAAGACTTTTCGAGTTTCCACCAATGTTATCTTAAGTGTATTTCCTCCCTAAACTATCATCAACGGTCATTGCGGACGCCTTACTCACACATTAAATCTGTGCTCAAGCAGGATAGAGGTTCAGTGCTGTGCAGCTCTCACCAGCTTAGTCCTGCAGAACGCGCGCACTTCCAAACCTAATGATAGGTTCTGTCTGTAATTAAAATAGCTCTCGACCGCACAAATATTTCTTTCGTGCACACTTCACACACGTGACCGACAAAGAATCCATGAATTTCATATATACTCCTGATGCTCTGTTACCAGAATCCTCCTCTGACGCGCTTCAATGATGCAATATTGGTCTTAGTGCCTACTACTACAAAATGCAACATCATAATCTTTCCTCCAATCTACAGGCTATTTCCGGAGAAATTTCTGCTGGTTGTTTTAATGCAGCCCCTTTTTGGGAATCCGTGGATCTTAATTCTCGAATCGATGATCTATTACCGACTGTGAAGTTGACAAGACTATGCCATCAAAGTGCTTCGGGACCTCTAATTCTAATGCCGTATGACATGCGCCTTGTATCCATCGCTCACTGTAGAAGCTCCTGAACGAAATTTGACAATCCGTGATTTAGTTTGGTAGTACTATTTGTGCGTCGGTTTGTCTTCTGTACTGTCTTTCGCAGTCATTGTAATCGACTGGATACAAAACGTTAGTTCAATTCTTGTCAGCTGTCGGTTCTCTGGTATTCGATGGAATTCTTCGCAGGGTTCTTGTCAGCTTGTGCGCTACTTCATTTCCATGGGGCTTGAGAAATCTTGTTTTCATCTCAGAGATATGTTTGATGTAAGGCAGAGCGCTTCGTATTTTGGTCTGTTCGGCGCTATATATATGTAGTAGTTTCATGTTACCTACCTCCCCACAGAACATCTATAATGAAATTCGTGCATAGTTAATGTAAACGTATGAATAAGATATCACAATTCGAGCGCAAATTCATATCTGTGTTTATATCGATTTTATATTGGCCATATGAGTCTTCGGCTTTATTAAACGCTTCCATTTTCTCCAAGTTGGTGGAGGTCTCAATATATTTACCTCCTCTTTAATGGGTTAACTGGTGTTTGGAGATGACCATTAATTACTGATCGCACAAAATGTCACTTTTGTGCATATGCAGGAATTTGTGTTCTTCCCCTCCGGTCACCTCCTAGGGTAATGCGCATAAAACAGTCTGAAATGTGCAATCGCAGATTAAACCGTTAAAGCGCCTGCGAAATTGTCATATCTGAATTTGTTTTAGACTGTTGTGACAGATGAATAAATCAGCGGTGTATTTATGTGGGTAAAATGTGGTGTCTTTAGATTATTCCAAATATTCACCCGAATTGTTTCGAATTGGTTTTTAAAAGTCTATATCTGGGGTCTTCTTGGAATGATGCTTGGGCATTTTCGCGGCTTTCATTGTTGGCTCGGTGACAAGCCACTGCAAAAGAAGAGAAACAAAACTATCATCCACTCGTTACCACAACCCACCGAATCCCGTCCGCTAATTATAACTCTAAGCATTGCACTGCCCCAGTTAACTTTTTTCCAACGTCATCAACACAGATTTCTGAAAGTTCCTGAACAAGTGTGTCATGAGTGGAACAAAGACAGAGTCACTGTCGTCTCGTATAATGGTGGAGTGAGGTCGACGGTCGAAGCGCAAACTCATCCACGTGTTCGAAATCTTTTTTTTCAAATGACAACTTCCACTAGGCCTACCTTGATCGACTGGAGCCTCGCGCGAATATATATATATATGTGATTGCAAGTAGTGACATTTCAGAAGAGAATTCAATAACAGGTGTACCCAGTCCGAACTGAGTTCGAAGTGTATCAAAAAACCGATGCACAATGTGGTAGTTTTACTGTGAAAATTATTAAACCAAAACAGAGTATTTTCCGTTGCATTCAAAATCTGCCCATATCACCGACGCAGAATAGAGGCATATTCCAGTGTAAATTAACAGGCCTAACTCCCACATTAATAGGTGCCACGGCTTTCCAGCCACAGTCACCATTCAAACATTGAACGTACAATTTACGCACCCTGAAACACATAGGGCAGCAAACTGGCTTAGCTAGGTTATCGGATAGCTTTATGTTCCAAATCTGCTGCCTAGATGATGCTCGTATCCAAGACCAAATTCAAGTGTAACAACATTATCACCGACCAAAATGGATGTTAATAATTTTGTAGTTGTTCCGCAAACACTGAAGCCAAGGCTGTTGGCCGATCGGACGGAGTGGGTCTTTAAGACTGGATTCCATTTGGTAGTCGGCCGTACCGTGCGCATCAGAGTCTCGTGTAAGACAAGAAGGACACAAATTGTTAGGCAGTACCTGTTTGTAATTTTTGCGTACACCCCTGGAGACTGTAGCTCGGACGCCAAAAAGGACAGTTTATACCAGCGTCTTCACGGACATTAGCGTTTTTGTTGGGGACTTAAGTGCTAGGGTAGGTATTACTGTACCCAATAAACAACACATGGGAATTGGTTTTGGTCCTAATTACTGCCGCTCAGACAATAGTGGAAGGCTTTTAAATCTGCGCCCTTTATCAATCGTTTTTTTTAATTTGGCACCATCTTTAGAAACAAAGAACTAGGAGGCGTTTTTCGTCAACTCAGGACTGGGCACAAACAACTCATACCGCAGTAAGCTATATGTGGCGAGAATATATCCAAAATTGTCGACCATACTGGAGAACTTGCCTTGATTCTTACCATGAAATGGTGTGTCCCGCTTCCTATGCAGGCTGGCGGGACCACTGCAGAGATGGCATCCAGAGTCGATGTCCTTGAATTAACGGAGCCTACTGTACTGGCCAAAATCTCTACTGATAAGGGAAATCGGCTGACGGCCATCTCCCAGTACCCACTAGAGAAGGGCTGACCATCGCTGGCCTTGTACTACTTTTATCGGTCCAGTTGCAGCATAACTTAAAGATCAATGAATCACTGGATAACAGTTAGAACCTATGAATATCCACAGTTCAACTCCAGCAGTTTTATCCACAAAACAAGCCCGTCTGGCGTTGGAACATGGGCTTACCGCAAGCCTAAGAAAAGATCGCAAGAACTGATGATCGAGACGTGGCGCTGAAATGGAGTGTGCTGCTGCCTCGGGGAACTTGAGGAAGTTGCTGCATCTAATTCGTCTTAATGGCACCAAAAGACAAGATTTCATCGAGACAATCTGCGAGGTGGAAGGTAACCTTAATTGTCATCTCTCATGGCACCCAGAAAGATGGACTGACAACTTCAGTCATCAGTTTAACTGCCTCTGCCCATAAGCCAACCGCCATAACCGCTACTGAACATCGTGTTCAATAGACAGCTTCCGATATGGTTGCAGTTCGCACCATCGAAGAGTAAGGTTTTACCTCAAGATTGGCAAGAGTTTGTACCTACGCTGTGCTTGGGTAATGAAAGACTAGAGATTGCTTAAGGTTTCGTCTATCTGGGAAGCTACGTTTCTAGAAATGGTAATGTAGAGGGAATAATTGCAAATATTTCAAAAGCCAAATTAACTTATCATAATCTCAGGCACCTATAGTGCCGATATAACAACCGTCTGCTTTTGAAAGGCCAAGTATATAATTCCATCGTGCCCCCGTGCAGCTGTATGGTTGTGAAAAATGGTCTCTTAGATTTCACGACGTCCATCGCCTGGCTGTTTGAGATCCGCCGCCTACGCAGTATTGTCAGTGCGTAGGCGATGAAGTGCGCAGGCGAGTGGACGAAACTGTAAAACGAAACCGCCTCGGCTGGACTGGGCATGCGTTGAGAATGTTGATTCACCGCTTGCCACTACGGACACTGCTTGTTCTCCCTGGACCTGATAGGAATGAAGCGAGTGAAGGTAAAGCAATGACTTGGAGCAGAAGAATAAAGAGGCTAACAGACTCCCCATCACGTGTGAACTCACTTCGGGCACCAGGTTAGGGCATTCAAAATCAAGAAAACCGCTAGCTTGTTTCCCTTAAGGACAAGGCTCAAGATCGCAATAGTTGGTGGTAGTGTTTCCGTCTTTGCTGCAATCACCACAAATCATGAAAGGTAGGCACAAAAAATTGCTGTCCGTTCTGCATTCTTCAATCTGTTTTCACTCTATTCTCCCGTACCTCCGTTTTACCGCGTTTTGTTTGGCATAGTCTGAGACCCGGTAAATGGAATATATATATATATATATATATATATATATATATAATATATGTATATATAATGAATACCCGCTTTATGAATAATTATCAAATCCACCAGAGGTCGGATGAATTGAAGGGTTATTTCCGTCCATACAATGAGTGATTACGTGCACCTCGATCCGAATAATCCGGTATGAAAATTAACAATGTCTTTGGTAATGTTTAATTCAGGCACATGACGGTTTATTTAATCAATATGTTTCCGCTGTGGCGACCCACCGCCTATGTCAAAAACCTCTACCACACGAAACCGACTGGTCTCAACACAATCCAATATACAGAGAGGGTAAATTACCACGCTGGTAGAATACATCCCCGGATCCCAGGCTTATTTGGCAGACACGTTCGAGATTTGAGCAGATGAGTTCGGCTTGCTCACGCCGTTCGGTGAGGCGCATCTGATGCAAACGGTCATCAAAACCTCGTTCAAGTTCTTCGATCTTGGAGGGGTTGAATAACTTAATATCATAACTTAACGTTAAAGCAAGTTTATCCACTAGTGGTTTGGGTTTTCGATGTCTGGGTACAGTCAACAGGCAAAAATATCCCATCCCTTAGAGACAAGAGGTAATGTTCGCAGAAGCGAAGTTGCTTCTAGTGCCAGTAACCATTGGTTAAGGTACTCCGTCCAAATAGAAATTTTCCCACAATGGTGAATTCGCTGTCAGTAAAGGTTGTGAAGTTTAATTCAAGCCAATGACAATTTGAATGATCGACAAATGAAGCACAGAATTTACCGAGAAAGTGGCCATCGCATTCAGTATGATTTTTCCCCCAAGTCTCATTACACAGATCATGAAGTCCATTTTGAAAGCCAGAAATATGTCTCCACATGGGCAATTAGGGGGGGGGTGTCAATGATTTCATTTTGTCCATGGGCAAAATACCAGTCGGGGGTCGAAGCCATGGAGGAACTAAGACAGGGTCAATTAAACACAGATCCACTGTGAATCAACAACTAGCTCCTCTCTTCCAAAAACGTAATTGGAAAAAAACGTTTAGTATTCACATTGCATCTTCCTACAACTGGCGATAAAATGGACCCAAAATATCTAACTGACTCACGGATTACGTCCGAACTAGTAAGCGGCAGAGGGTGGACAAGTTAACAATCTGAATTACAACTATCCCAGAACTGGGTGATAAGCATCGGGTATTACTAGCCTACGCAAAGTAGGAGATATGTTGCAGATTACCGCACCAGCATTCTTAACCAGTGGTACTCAGTGACATTTGAGAGAGGACTACTAAGCTGCTGCTATGTGAAACTTATCCGGTGCCAGGGCAAGGAAGGCCTGAACCGAGAGACGTAATGGTACTAAGCGACGTAAGAGATACCAAAAACACAACGCAGTTGGATTTACATTTGGCGAGAGATATGTCACTCGTGAACTGATAATCACAGCCAAAGTTTCTGACTTCTTGTGGTGAGTAACGATCAGCCTGTTTGTGGTGCATACGTTAGAAGTTTGCGGTCGGTGGAAAGGATGAGATGGCGACACTTGACTACGCAGTGTCATCAGCCGTTCAGGCATCAGTGTCTCTGCCGTCCGCTTAGTCGCCCGATTTTGACTGTGGCATTGGTTTGGTTGCATTAGTTTTATCGATGCGAGATTTCAACAGTTCCGCTAGCTCCGGAAATTTTGGGAATTCCCGCTTTCAGTTCGTGATTACTGAGCAGCATCTCCGCTGTTTCCCGTATATAGTCGCATCGGTGTCAGTTCGGCACCGCCATATCTACAATACATTTATGGCACATGACCGCTCTATTCTACCGGCTGAGGAAACTTCATCAGTCGGGTTCAGAATCTGATAGGACACACAAAACGCTTCCTGTAAATGCATTACTAAAATGCTTGATGACATTAAACTGGCAGCAGTTAATAGCCAAACGATATTCCGCTTCCGTCGGCTGTTGCAACACCAGTGCGACAACAAAGTTCGAAGCATCTATTATGCTGGAGTGCCAGATGAGTCCGGGTGCGTAAATAATAGGACCTGCACCAATAACGACTGATCTTTGAAAACGGTAATCGAGAACCATCCGTAAATGCTAAATGACGTATAGTACCGAGAAGTAGTTTGGTTAATCTAACCAAGCAATCGGACTCCTGGAGCATTAAAGAACGACAAGTTTACAAAACGCAAAATCGTTTATGCTCCTTGATTGAGGAAAACCGCCACTACTACCGCTACCAATCACGCAGAACTAACAAAACTCTCCTACCATATTCTGCTAATACTACGAAGACAACGGTGTTCAAACACCAAAATTCTTCGTATACCTTCTGCTCTCAACAACCATTTTTCTAAGCCGTACGGCAGTACCGACATCACTGATGGCGTGCATACTAGACCTTTGATCGATAACCGGGTGTCACGCCAATGCCACAGATGTCTCATCAACAAATACCAATCGGGCCTTCTGTGTGCGCAAAGACACTTCATCTGATATACGACCGCCAGGTGAGATGCAACTACTGGAGCGATTAAATCTGTCCACCTCATTCAGTTGCTCCCATGCAAGGACGAGGTTCCCCTTTTATCTTTTACTTCTTTTTTATTAACGAAACAACAATGCACATCAGCTTTCAGGAAGGGGGCCGTGGCCAGCAGAGGGCTGCCAAGTGGGGAAGTTGACCGGCGGTGGGAGGATTCGGACCCGCGACCTTCATGTCCAAACGCCAGGAACTTATCCAATCGGCCACCACCGGCCTTTGAGCCAATCTAGTCATGCAACAGCATTTAACACCTCGGAGTTGTAATACGCCTCCCAAACACACTATCGTCCGGACGATCGAAAAAACCTGACTTAGCTGGATTTTCACTCAGTAACACAACGTCGTCCACGCATCAATCCAACTGTTTTCACGGGAGGATAGGGCTATCTCCGCAACCATTGTAATGACAAAGTTAAAAGGAAAAGGTGAAAGAGGGTAACCCTGACGATCACCACTGCCCGCGGCGAACGACTGAAATATCGCTTCAAGCACGAACTCGACTTCGACTGTCCGAATATAGAAAAATCAGATAAGTGAAATTAATTTCTCTGGCACACCCTTACTTCAGTGTGACACAGAGCCAAAGAACTGCACGATCGATTGAATCGAACGCCGCTTTCAAATCGCGGGTCTACAGAATATGTGCTTACATTACGTGATCTGTCGCAAAGTGAGAATTTTTTCAACACAACCCCGGTCGGGGTAGAATCGGTTTGATTCACACGCATACACTCTCCGTGAGTACCAGATAATCGGTGGAAGATGATGTCTATGAGTCGTTTGGATGAATTGTTTAGTAAACTAGTACGCCACCAAGCTTGAAGGATGGAGGGTCCAGCTGCCTTATACCTTGTAAGAAAACTTATCTGCATCGTAGGATTCAGATGTACTTATGCGATTGCTCATTGTGCGTTCTCATACATGCTAATTATGGGCTGAGCAAAGAACCTGCCAGGATGATTATTCCCAATAAAGAGGACATCACTTTCAGCTTGCAATCTTCATGCATTACAATGGCATTGGTCTAGGTGGGATCCATCGCCGAACTTAAAATACATAAACAGGGTAAAACAACCAGGCGAAACTGTTTTAGGTAACTTGGAGACAAGCACGGAACCAGACGAAAACTGTGACCGGCGATGATCAAGTGAATTGTGCGCCCGTCGTCAATAAAATCAGAGGTTCAGATTCCAGACCGACCAGTCATTCTCTTTGTGGACGGCAATTCGCTATTGTCCGGTTCGTCACCGAATTTGACCTAGTGAGACCTTGTGTTGTTCTGTGCCACTTCAAGTTTCAGGGTCACGGTTACCAGTTCTCCTTCCCTAACTGTATAGTGATTCACAGCAACTATGGGGCATGTCTTCTCCAATACATTGATGCTTTAATCGTCATATAAAAACAGGAAATCCGTGCGAGTGAATTAGTGAAACAAATTGTCAAATCCGATAATCACAGTCAATTGAAAAAAAATTAAAAATCTGTTTTGAAAAGCAGGATCTGGGTATACAAACAGGTATGACCACATAAAATATCGGTTTATGTTGAACGTGAAGGGTAAAGACAAAGACTCTGTCTCTTTGATATGCACTCCAGAGTATTCATGTGGAAACGAATCTAGTTGATGCATCTTTGGCAAGTAGGCAACGTACTGACGTGTAGGGTTGAAAACAGGCGAATGAACACAACGGATAAATCACATTTAGGAATCAACGGGAGGACAGAAACGAAGGAATTCTGGGTGAAAGTAAACTGCATGGAGTACCAAGTTAGAAAAAGTCATCCACGCTGGAATTACTGTTCGCTACAGAACGAAAAATAAACGTACGATCTTGAGTAATAGGCAGAATGGATGTGACCGTATAAAAAGACCTGGAACGTTGACCAAGACCCTGGAAATAAAAATTCGAAGTGATGAACTTTGCACTTCGATAAAACCATAGAAATCCTAAGTATCCGTGTGAAATAGACAGTGCAGTGCATGACGCATTCATAATTGATCAAACATCTTTTTCCGTTCTGTAAATGTTGACGCAGGTTTCCGACTTTTGCGACCACCGGCGACGCAACGCATTTTAACCGCGACCAAATCATCACACAATTCTTTGCTGTTTGCTTGTTCTAAGTGTCCGTTTTGGTTTGAGTTTGATACTCCCCCATCCCCGGACATTTCAGAAGGAGAGGTTTCACACCTAGTAGTAGAAAGTCTGGTACAGCAGAGTTTTGTAACACATGCCCGGTCGATCTCGTCTCTTTTACGGAATTGATTGGGTTCCACGATGACCAGATTTGATGTCGAATAACCAGGTCCCGAGGGTTCCTTCCTGCCTGATTTCTCCTGCATTCCAGTTATGGACTGCTCTGAAGTAGAAGGTGAAGCATTAACCGCGCGTTCTATTAGTGTAAATTCCTGGTCAATCTGCTCGATTGCTTCATGGGCCCTTGATCCAATCGTCGAATCTCTTGCTAGAATTATCGAACGCGGACAGTTTTCTTCGGTCTAAAAACAATACACAAAACTGAAACCAAAAGGAGTTGTTGACGAAAACAGAAAGTGCAAAATGTCATCGATCGGAAGCATATATACTTCTTATTTACGACCGAGTGACGTTCCAAAAGGCAGTTAGCAACATGGGAAGCTCATAATTTATCATTCGGAATCATTTCAAGTTATTCTACTACCTGTCTGAATAATGAGGTTGGTTGAGGGATCGCACTCTATAGACTCCAGGGTACACAGCACAAACGCGACCAGAAATCAAAAACTGTCTCTGAAAATTTGAGTAGGACAGAAGCAAAAAGGCATCAAAAGGTCGGCCGCAATAACGAACGGAGCAACAAGGAATTGCTGTCTACCAACAGAAAGACCGGCGAGTCGAGCGGTTTGGAACTCACTCCCACAAAACATCGCACGGGGAAAGATTTCTCCAGTTCTGTGCAGACAATAACCTATTCCTATCTAGTACGAATTTTTGACACAGTTCGCGTCGCACAGCGAAATGGCGCTCTAACTCGACAGGCGGTCTGAATCAGATCGACCATATTGAAGTAAGCTACCATTGGCACGGTTCGGTCCAGAACTGTAGTTCGTACTGGACCACGTATGTCGAATCGAACCATGCGTTAGTTTTAATGCGATTGTTGCTGCAGCTCAACAGTCATCGAAGCAGGCCACAAACCCGACTGGCCATCCAACGTCTGCGATTCGGCTGCTCGCAATAGTTATGAGCAGAAACTGTTACAGGAAATAAGAAATTCGACCAGCAGCAATGTAAACGAGCAATGGGATCAATTCAAGCAAGCTATGCATTTGGCAGCAGATTTCGCCTGTGGTCCTAGGTCTAACCTTCGTCAGAAGCATTCAGCGCCGCAAGGGTCGCTGGATCTAACGGAGCTTTAACACAAACCCCCTAATTGCAAGCAGGTGAAAAAGATGCGTCGGTAGTTGCAGCGTCAAGTGACCATAAGCTTTAAGAATGACCGGGAAGACTGGCGGATTAAGGTAATCCACGAGATGGAAGTAGCGGCCGCTTCAGATAACAATCAAAGACCGTTGAGGCTTATAAGTGACAATAGTGAGTAACGAACTTCTACTAGTGAAGTCGTGTGCGAAGGAAATTGAGAGCTCATCCACAGTAGACAGCAAAGGCTGAACCATTGAGGTGAGCACTTCAAGGGTCAGTTTAGCTGGCCGCACACTAACGTATTTAGGCCGACGGCTGCAGCTGTGAATCCTTAGGAGGTGTCGCTCAACCGCCCAACGGAATTGGAAGTAGAGTCGCATACTCGACTTCTGAAAAAGGGAAAAGCAGCCCGTCCCGACGAACTGCACCCAGTTCATTTCAAAATGGGTGGAGAAGATATGATAAAATCACTTAATCCCTTGCTTCGGGATATTTGGAAAGAGGAACATATTCCGTTGTCGTGTGGCGAGTCACTGATTGCACCCATCTTCATGAAGGGCACAAGGAGTGACTGTAGCAACCATTGTGGCATTAGACCAATTCCAAGAGTTACGAAGTTCTTAGCT
>LUCM01000419.1:77690-94678 GCA_008360955.1 Fasciolopsis buskii | reverse complement strand
CATCCAGAAAGAATAGGGAAGCATTGGTTTGGAAGAGCCAACCGGTAGGAACGACAACGCCGTACTACGTATTGAACTAAATCAACAGGGGCTGGTAAACCCGAACACGACTCTTCCGCACGCACATAGCATCAAAATTTGAGTGTTTTCTTTCTCCCCATCCCTAACCCGAGGAACTCGTCAGTGTGACACTAGCTTTCCGTATGCCGGGCGAACTAGATAGATATATACTGTATGTGGTTCTTGCTACAATTAACAAGTTTTTATCTCGTGTTTCCCTTGATCCCTTCACCTCTTTCTCTCCCGCTTTACTATTCAGAATTCCTATTTGATGTGGAAAAGGAAGTAACTCGGAATCGATGCTATTTTTCATGCTCAGAAGTTAACTTTTTTAGCGACCGACTCACTAGTTAATCAGGGAGGCCATAAGGTAACCTGATTGAGGAGGAGTTGTCATTCAACTGTGTTCGCTGAAACAGATTTGCACGTTTGTTGGAAAGAGTTAATCCGATCGGCTCGCAAGAGCGTATCCTCGCCCGGACTTCCAGCAGATAGAATCGAGCAGTTCCTGTTCTAATGACAGGCCCGTTCTACGCAGGGTAATGCAACCAACCATCGTCCCGCAGGAGATTTGCGTCTTCCCCGTTACCTCCGACACAGCGATAATCATATAATTCGTGATGTAAATCAACACTAGTGACCAGACATCTATGGTTTGTCCACGAGAGGGGATTTTGTCACGGTGTTTTGCTCACGGGCTTTTAGAGACTATTACAGTACGGGAGAAACGGATCTTTGAATTGGAAGACTGGTAGTCATCCTGCACTACAAAGCTCCGGTTGTAGGAAAATCGACCGTGAGGTTGCTTCACTATCAGCACTAGGCCAGCGTGGTTTCATGGCATATATTATTTTACAGAGTGGTAAAAATCGGTTTAGGCGCTTCCGTCATCCCCGTAATCCTACAAAAATATTCATGAAAAGATTTGATATTGCATTATATGATTATGGCACTTAAGGGCTAGTTAATTTGCCGCATTTGCACTGTCGCCATGAGGTATATCGATTGCCCTGCTCCCGACCGAACGCGCTTGCCAGATGTTTCATAGCCCCGTTTTAGCCATTTGAGCCTGATCGGACGCTATCTTAGGCTGATAGGTTTTGTTTGGCCGCTGATGCATTGCCTCAGGTTGGAATTTTTTGATCGGCTGCCTCGTTATCATATTATTGATTGTCTTTTTCCCTGTGGATTTCGTTCGTCGATGAAAATCTTTTTTAGGGGTAACGGCGGGTGTTCCTAAAAATGGTCGCGTTTTGCTTCAGTGGCTTGTGTCTGCTACGTGCGCTGTTTCGCTCGGTAATTCGTCTGGTTCGCCGCTACCTATGCGTTCTCCGTTTGCAACAGGGTCAGACAGCGCATTAGGAAACCGAGGGTCATCGGTCTTCGAAGGTTCGGAACTTTGGGGAAAATGCATTATGGATCCACAAGACAGATTAAGTTCTATTTATTTTCCCCCCTTACATGTTGCTTTCCAACAATCCCCGTGTGTCTTTGTGACGCAGCATTAGTGCAAGTGGATAAAGCGCCTGCCACCCCAAAGATTGGTCAGAGGTTCAAAATCCAGCTCCGCTGGTCACATATTGATGGTTATCTCTCTTTCTCTGAATTACCTAGGGTTATTATTGATAAAAATCTGAAGTGGACTTGTCACATTTCCACCTGTGTAAAGAATCTCCGACGATTGTCATTTCAAATCAGAAAGCTTCGACACTACAAAGTGAAACAAAGCATCATTTCCCGATTTTAATACCAATGAGTTTTTCCAACCCTTCTTTACTGTTCTCCTGTTACTTTTACATGTTTACTTAGAAAAGACTTTAAGATTCTTCGCCGGGGGCTATCAATTACTAACCGTGTGTCTTCCATACCACTAAATGAGTTGTTCTTCAATCTATGTGGTCAGCACTTATCCTCATGTGAGAAATTTGCTCACAAGACTTTTTTCGGATCCCACGCATCCTGTGCACAATAATCTTTTAAAGTGCCACTGTCATATTTCAACGCGATCCGCTTTTCGTTCCATACCCTCTAGAACTAATATCTTTAGGACCTTCATTGTCCCATATTTAGCATGCATTTTGACAAACCGTGACCGTGTCTTAGCCGAATTGCTGAGCAACCTATCATAATGTGCTCAAATCATTCTTTGGCGTTTTTATTTCATTTTTACAAGGTGATGAGTGTAAATCTGCCTTCATTTTCCCAAAAGTTTTTCAAGGGAAAGGCGACATTTATTTTTGTTTGCAATAATCCTATACAATACAATACAAAATACAATACAATACAATACAATACAATACAATACAATACAATATCCTTGGATAGGACGCATAAATCACATGAAACTGACAAGCTACAACAGGGACATTAGAAACTCCCATATGGTGCAACCTAAGACGATCCGGCTTTATCGGAGACGCTCAGTTACTGCCGGTCAAGCTTTGCTCGCTAAATAGCCTATGTAACTAATACACGCTAGTTAGAAGTTACTTGAAGAAGGAAGATTTATATTACCGAAGTCTATTAAAAAGGAATCTCCAGAATGCGTACTCAAGAAACGGAATGTTTGAAACACCTGAAAAGTAATGAAACTTACGAGAACACAATTTTGACACCTCCCTTTAGTCCACTATCCCAGATTCCTTTGCCTCGACCGCCGGCCAAAACCTGGGCCTTGACCACCACATCGGTGTTGGCCGTATTGTTCGCTAACATCGCACGAAGAGATAGTTTGAACAAAGGAAAGAGCGGTTAGCACACGGGATTGTTGCAACAGGCTCAGCAGCAGCAGCAACAATAATAACAACAGTGAATTATGGAATTAGGCGACTTCTTACATGATGGCCGGATGCCGTTCCAAGTCTAGTAAAGTAAGGCGTTTTTCTTGTATGATTCACGATTCGATATTGATATCCTAAGCAAGATTTAAAACTCGAACCGTAAAGCTGTTTCAGCAAGATTTCTCGAAACCGCGATCGTCACTATCTACTCGGTTCCAACTGTGCATCCAGTAAATGACTAAGGATGTTGAAAGAGTGAGTGATTGTATTCACATTTTCTTCATCCACCTGGTACTATTGGAAGTTTTCCCCTCGTTGTGTCGAAAATTTTGGAGATTTTGATTTTCGACTGAGGTTCCTCCTGCGTGATGACAGACAGGTTTAGTCCATCTTGATGGACGTGGCTAATGACAATTTAAACAAATGTGGGATGTTTAAAAGTCGCAGACTAACAGTTCACCATAACTGTTTAAATAACAAGGTGATCTTCCGTCCAACGTAAGTTCAGTCATTATGTGCGTATCATTAAACCACTAATCAGTAGGCATCCAGCGATGACTTTAAGTAACCCGCCGAAAGTTGAAATTAGTGGTAAATGCAAGCATCGCCTAATATTGTATACAATATTGAATCCCGACTAGTTCGAAATTGACAAGTAATGTGGCACAACCGGTTGTCTCAACAAAGATTAGTACCTGGAGCGACAACAAAAATCAAATAGATTGGAGATTTAACCAGGCGATTTAGATGCCTGAACATTGATCCTTACGTGTACACTGTTAAGCGAAGTGTATAGATGAAGATGAACTACAATTAAAAAGTAGCTAGTTCATGGGGACTTAATGGAAATGTTTGGACCTCCGAGTTGATGTCGACCTGACGAACAGCAGAAAATGTCAAAGTGCCCCAATTGGTATTACAAAAGTTGCTAGAAAACTCACCATTCATTCCGTTTTCACTTTAATCTTCTTGTGACTCTCACCGGATTATGGTAGCACACAGGAGTAAAAGTAGGCTTGTGGTTCCCAAATCGAATAGTGTTTGCGCAGTGTTGTAAGGCGACGTGGATTAATAAAAAACTGTCTGGATTGTTCACCATTCGAGCTGATCTTGTTTTATGGCGAAAAACAGCCTACTTTTCGCCGGAATAAGACCACTTCAGAAGAGCTGATCTCGTAACACCTTAAGTATACGTGCGCGATAATATCATAAATTCGCAAATTCCTCGGTCTGTCCAACCGATTTGATGATACCATGGTTGTGGCATAAAAAGGAAATTGTTCACACTGCGCAATACTGAAGCCGCACCATGTTTTCCAGAAGAGCTGCCAATGACAGGATTTAGTACAAGTAACCAAATGGCATATTTGTGATCGGCGGCTTTCTGTGAAACCAGAGGTTGTTGTATTTTAAGGGCTGCAAACAAGTTAAGTAAACCTATGAAACTTAGTAGACTGCGGTGGTTGGGTCACGTGTTGCGTATGACGAACACTCGTCTACCATACGGTGTTCTATTTTGTGTTCCTCCTAAGGAATGGAAGAAGCCATGTGGAGGCCAACAGATGACGTGGCAACGTGGAATGAGAAAATGTACAGCGAACTTATGTAAAGTAGGTGTCTCATGCCTTCGTGGTTGGGGTCCGAAAGACTCGTCGACTTGCTGGCTGGAGACACTGAAGGATATGGCAGTGAACCGTGAACAGTGGCGACCGTGCTGTCATTTTCTATCGAATCTGAATGATTGAAAACACGAGCGTTTGTACAGTTAGACTGTGTTTCGTGTGTTGGCTGCAGCAGCACCTTATCTATTCCCGCCTGTGTAGGTCCACTTCCTGTTCCCCTTGGATATTCACTCTTTTTATAGAAACGTGTAACTGTGGGGAAAGGCAGCGGTCAGTGAGGCTTGCCTTGCTGTTTAACGCTAACTTGAAAATTATCTACTTAAACTCGGAGTGCACGGATTTGGAAAAATTAGACTCTCCATATAGAGTGGGCTTTCTTCAGTTGACTTACCGATTTCGTGGTGATGCTTCATCATGCAATACGCTGTTGAACACTAGAACCATTAATGAATCCTTGCTCGTTATCTCCCCTACACAAACAAAAAACGGATTAGTCCCCTTGAATAGTTTACAATTCCTTAGCTCAAAATTCTTAATTATCGAGTTGTCGACATCGAATAAAAATCGAAAGTGATACATGCCGACATGCTTCTAAACCGAATTCAAGTCTAACATTCGTACAAAAGTTCCATATCGAAAACAGAAATCAGATTATCATAAATGATAAAAATCTGCAATAAGTCAACCCTAGCACTTTACAAGGCAAATAGCGCGTCTTGTAATGTAACGTCGGCCTCAAGCCCTCCAAACCGAATGATGTTGCATTTCTTCTGACTGCAACAAAAACGACAGAGTCTTCCTGTGAAAGGCAACAACGATGGCAGTGAAACTAAGTTTCACTTGTGGGGGACGACGACATGCGGCGTAAACGGTGCGCGCTTAGGATTGCCGGGTAAGATAGAAATTTAAAAATCTGTAGATCTTCCAAGAACGGTCAGTCTCGGCTAGAATATGAACGTCCTATATTCCCGTTTGTCTTTCTACCATTACCAACGCCTCTGGGGGCTCTGATTAGAGCGTGCAGCCCAAAGAGTTATATCGCTGAAGTTAATAGTTATTAACATACACTGATGGCTCAGAAAGTCTCTAGCGCGTATTCTCGGCTAATCGTCAAATCTCGGACTTTTGAGCAATCATAAGGACTTCAGCACTTCCACACTTCCACATTTGGTGTGAAGCACAAAATGAGATAGAGCATTCTGATACAGCATCAAAACCGTTCGGTGGTAACAAGCCATCCCCATCTCTTTTGTGATGTGATACCTTACACGTCGAACCAACTTCGTCCCTTCTGTGAACATGTGGAATAAATTGCAATTATTTGCAGTTAAACAAAATACCGCATTCAAACACTACGGATGAAAAATTTATTCAGCGAGAATTCACCAACTCCTTGAAGGGAGAAAATACGCCAATCTTCGTGGAACCAACAAGTCCTGAACGGCAAGAAAACTGAGACTATTAGTTGGACATTACGGACCATCAGAATAGATATTAATGAGATCCAAAACATGCGTAGCGATTTTCTGCCTTCCGGTTATCTTTGGAACTTGCGAAGCGTGCAGCAAACCCGATAGATACGGCAGAAAATTATCTGTAATATCGTATGTTAGCTTGTAGAAAATTTTAAATAATTTTAAGATCACATCTAGAAAGAGAAGTGTAACAGTGACTTCAGCGATCACATAGATATGGAAAATCCACATAAAAATGTCAGATACTCTTGTCCACAAGATGAAATTATTTTGCGCGAAATAACTGTTTCAATGAAAAAATATGAAATTTGTAAACCCAAAGAAAGAGGATGGAAATGCTCACACATTTAGCGGAATAGTTCTTAGTTTCTGTTTTCGGATTCTTCAAATACATACAGTCAACACGAATTCGCACACCCAAATTCGACTGATCACATCCCTCAGCGTATCCACCAAAACAATCTTCACTTATTGGGCACCAAACAGGAAAGGCATGGAAGCACCACCGTCGAGGAAAAACGCCCCGAAGCATATGTTCATACTTACGCCAAGTAATAGTCTGAACTGCCTGCAACCGCTTCTCCACATTACCCCGCGCGGTCCTGGCCACAAAGAGTATGATAAAGTGGTTGAGAAGTAGTGCAATACGCAATAGGTGTCCAGATACCGGGATTTAAAAGTCATTCCTAAGTCAGAAGACGAGTGTTCTGCAACCAACCACGACAACAGCACTTGGTCATTCATCATCATTATCGTGGGCTTGGCACCTTCAAGTGCAAATTGTTACAGGAACTGACGACAGCAGCACGAACTTGATACGGATGGAGAGAGCTGACGATTGGGGCCGTTTCACGCTACTTGGTAGCTGCGTGGTCCAAACGATGGTAGCTCGGTCAATTGGAGGTAAGTGATTGCGTGATACCAAGGCTCGTGCCGCTTACGCTGGATTGAAAGCACTTGTGGCATGGTCTGAATATTCAATTGAAGTTAAAAGGTCCGTGTGTACTGTGCGCGGTGCCTTCAGTTTATGTTCTAAACACGGACATGCGAGAACATAGAGTGTGCAAGTGGGATCGATGTTGTCGTGTTGGAGGTTTTTCGACCACCCGATATTACGTAGTATGGCTAGGATTCGGATGCAGTGCTGGATGAGTAATATAGAGGTTAGGAATCTGGTATTGGTCACTTCTGAGAAATAGCTTGTTAGCGTGGGGTGGAGACAGAAGAGACAAGTTGGATAAGAGGGGGAACTCTGAGCAGTAGCATACTTATCACTACCCAACCCACTCGATGCAATGGACAGCGCGGTCCTCATTGTCCTGTGAAACGACTGATGCAGTGTGGAATTACTTGTAGACATGGAACTCATGGGGACTGATGGGTAGATGCTACTAATGAGTCCAGCCTCTAAGCAGAAAAACCATTAGGGTTCTCAACCAAAGCCTTTGGTTCTGACAAGAACCTGATCGTAAGGCAGTGGGGTATGGCTGAGTGGGAGCCCATCTACTTGGATCAATTATTCCTCGATTTCCCTTTTCTGACTGAGCTGCCAAGTCAGATCAACCGACGACCTGTAGAACTAAGAGGCTACTTCGTCAGGCCCCTACCCATTGACCTTCCAGGCATGATTGGATCTTCGGCTTGAGATAATCCATCCTGTATAGCCCTTTGAGTCATGGAGGCATGCAGGTCGTCACATTACGTTAAGGTACGATCTCGTTGTGATGGAATAGTAATCGCGATAATAGTAAACGTCATCACGATAATTACCATTGTTTACGACAATGCATGATGTGGGCACAAGAACAACACTGAAATAGATTCGCAGCGAAAAAGGCACCGTGCCGAATAGCCGTGTGCATACGTAGTAGAGATATGTGGTCGTGAGTAAGCAGACGTACAACATTTACACGGTGTGAAACGCACTTATTAAACAAACCTGGTTACAACAACGGGAAACAAACAAAGGACATTGTTTTGCCTAGAACGATAAAGGGAAAACGAAGGATAACTTGGCTTCGGCCTAGCCCGATTATGAATATGAATGTTCACCAGAGATCGGGAGAACGACTATCACTCAGCTTACGCACAAGTCTATATTAGCAAATGGGCACACACGCATCACCAAGTGTCAACTCAATATTCGATTCATTTCTTTTTAAAATTAGGATAAGCAAACGGATTCTTAAGTGAATGCCTCCCAAATTCAGTCAAAATTTGATCACAGGTTTCATTCATTACGTTTTTATTACACTCGGGGAAGATCAGATTTTACTGGATGCTTGGTGCAAGAACGGACCGAAAGTAGATGGTGAGCGACGGGTGAGCATACCGAGGACGTTTATGGTCCGCCGCAGATTTTGTCGCACGATGCCCTCCGATGTGGGTCGTGACAAATATCATTGCCACTGGATTTGCTTTATATACAAAAAAGAACAGCACTGCACCATCATCAGCACCGGACTAGAGGAGGCCAATAATTATCTATGATCTGGTGCTACGAGCCGTCGAAGTAACGTAGCAAAACAATTTGAGAAAGACAGATAGATAGATATGGATTTCGAGGAGGTAGTACAAGTCCCAGAGTGTTGAGAGGCGATAAATCTGTCATTATTTGTGGGAGGGGGCTCTTTAGCATTTGTATCAATTGCAAAGTAAGAAAGTTTATACACCCGGTATGCATATCCATCAACACGTGCTTGAACAAAGGCAAATTTAGTTGACGATCACACTGATACGAGCAAGCATGCAATCGAACAGAAGGCATGAATACAATTCATTCGTGGACAGAATGCATATAAAACTGTCACAAAATATTCTAAACTAAGCTAAGTGTTTAGACAACGTGTAAATGCTAGAAATTTTCGAGCTGCTATATGGCTGAACGTATGCAGCTTACCAAATGATTCAAACATTTTTATCAACGAACACTGAGGATATTCGGCAGAATTTCCTGTGCAATGATAGCCGCTTCACAGGGATAAGCTAATTTAATGGTACTATTGGCGAGGTATAGGATCACGCAAGACAAACGTACAACATAACAGTGATGTTTGGATGACTGTGACCAAGTGGTTTGCGGAAATAAACTGGCCCTGTTTTTGGGAAGTATGGAGTTCTACCAGTAATGTGAAAACGGGTAGGCGGGCAGAAAAGACAAAGTTGAGACTAATCACCATATGAGTCCCAGGTGGGTATCGTGTAAATTCTTACCTTAAACCGACGAAACCGTTCTCAGGGAAAAAACATCAAGAAAATTAGTTTATTTTGCAAAACAAAAATTTACATGGTTTGTTGAAACAGAGAGAGAAAGCTTGTTATTATGAACTACCACCGAGAAGACTCAGTCATCGAACCTGTTGTTTATCGACTGCTCGAAATTAAGGGCAACGGGAACAGCATAGCCTGTAGACGTAAAAAATATATGGACTAGTAGTGTCATACGCAAGACTTGTCCTTATTCATGCATTACCTTCGGTTGCTCTTAATTTTTTCTTCATCTTTTTAGTCCCCATTGAATAAAGAATAAGGTCTAAAGTTGGGGTGCTTAACGGAAACCTAAGAGAGTATTTATCGACTTATTCGATATGCCACCGACCTGAAGATATGTTGTCACTCCCGTGAGATTCGAAGGGGACCAGAAATGTATCCCCTCTTAGGAAGTACAGCGATACTGATCCTAAACATTCGACAAATTTCTACTTAAACTCGGAGTGCAGGATTTTGAAAAATTAGACTCTCCATATAAGTGGGCTTCTTCAGTGACTTACGATTACGTGGCTGATGCTTCATCATGCAATAACGCTGTTCGAACACTAGGAACCATTAAATGAAATCCTTGCTCGTTATCTACTCCCCCTACACAAACAAAAAAACGGATTAGTCCCTGAAAAGTTTACATTCCTAGCTCAAAACTTTAATTATCGAGTTGTGACAGCCGAATAAAACGAAAGTGATACTATCCGACATGCCTTCATAAACCGAATTCAGTCTAACATTGTACAACAGTTCCCATACGAAAACAGAACATCAGATCTACAAAATGATCAAACTGAATAGCAACCTAGCACTTTCCAGGCAATACCGCTCTTGTATGTAACGTCGGCCTCAAGCTCCTCCAAACCGAATGATGTGCATTCTTCTGACTGCAACAAAAACGACAGAGTTTCTGTGAAAGCAACAACGATGGCAGTTGAAACTAAGTTTCACTTGTGCGGGGACGACAGACATGCGCGTAACGGATGCGCGGCTAGGAATTGCGGGAAGATAGATTTTAAAAATCTGTAGATCACTTCCAAAGAACGGTCAGTCTCGGCTAGAATATTAACGTCCTAATTCCCGTTTGCTTTTCTACCCCATTACCAACGCCTCCATGGGGGCTCTGATAGACGCGTGCAGCCCCAAAAGTTATATCGCTGAAGTTATAGTTTAACATCACCTGAGGCTCAGAAAGTTCTCTAGCGCCGTATCTGGTAACTCGTCAATATCGGACTTATGAGCAATCCATAAGGCAACTTCAGACTTCCCACACTTCCACATTTGCGTGTGAGCACAACAATGAGATAGAGCATTCTGATACAGCACAAAACCGTTCGGTGGTAACAAGCCATCCCAATCCTTTTGTGATGTGACTACCTTACACGTCGAACCACCTTCGTCTTCTGTGAACATGTTGATACATTGCAAATCTATTGCAGTTAAAAAACCGATTCAAACACCGGATGAAAAATTTATTCAGCCGAGAATTCACCAACTCCTTGAAGGGAGCAAAACTAAGACGCCAATCTCTTCGTGGAACCACAAAGTCCTGAACGGCAAGAAAATGAGACTATTAGTTGGACATCTACGGACCATCAGGAATAGATATAATGAGATCCAAAACATCGCGGTACGTTCTCTTCGGTACTTTGGACTTGCGAAGCGTGCAGAACCAGATAGATACGGCCAGAAAATTATCTGTATATCGTATGTTAGCTTGTAGAAAATTAAATATATTTTAAGATAACATCTAGAAAGAGAAGTGGTATCAGTGACATTCAACGCGTCATAGATATGAAAATCCACATCAAAACATGTCAGGTACTCTTGTCCACACAGATGAAATTATTTTGCGCGGAAATAACTGTCTTCATGAAAAAATATGAAATTTGTAAACCCAAAGAAAGAGGATGGAAATGCTCACACATTTAGGGAATAGTTCCTTAGTTTTGTTTTCGGATTTTCAAATACATACAGTCCACACAGAATTCGCACCACCAAATTCGACCCTGATCCACATCCCTCAGCGTATCCCACCAAAAACAATCTTCACTTATTGGGCACCAAACAGCAAGGCAGGAAGCACCAACCGAGAAAAAAGCCAAAGCTATGTTCATACCTATACGCCAAGTAATAGTCTGACTGCCGCACCGCTTCTCCCACCATTACCCAGGACGTGCAAAAAGAGTATGAAAAGCTGGTTGAGAAGTAGGCATACGCAATAGGTGTCCAAGATACCGAAGGAGATTTAAAGTCATTACCTAAGTCAGAAGACGAGTGTCTGCAACCAACACACGACGACGCACTTGGTCATTCATCATCATCATCGTGGGCTTTGCACCTTCAAAGTGCAAATTGTTACAGGACTGGACGACAGCAGCACCGAACTTGATACTGGATGGAGAGGAGCTGACGATTGTGGGCCGTTTCACCTACTTTGGTAGCTGCGTGTCCAACGATGGTAGCTCGGCAATTGGAGGTAAGTATGCGTATATCCAAGGCTCGTGCAGCTTACGCTGGATTGAAGCACTTGTGGCATCGGTCTGATATTTCATTGAAGTTAAAAGGTCGTGTGTACTGTGCCGCGGTGCCTTCAGTTCTGTTCTACGGATGCGAGACATAGAGTGTGCAAGTGGACGATGTTCGTCGTTTGGAGGTTTTCGACCACCGATATCTACGTAGTATGGCTAGGATTGGATGCAGTGCCTGGATGAGTAATATAGAGGTTAGGAATCTGGTATTGGGTGCCACTTCTGAGAATAGCTTGTTTCAGCGTATGAAACTTAGTAGACTACGCTGGTTGGGTCACGTGTTGCGTATGACGAACACTCGTCTAGCATACGGTGTTCTATTTTGTGTTCCTCCTAAGGAATGGAAGAAGCCATGTTTGGAGGCCACAGATGAGCGGCAGCGTCGGAATGAGAAATGTACAGCGAACCTTATGTTAAAGTAGGTGTCTTCATGCCTTCGTCGTTGGGAGTCGAAAACTCGTACGACTTGCTGGCGGAGACACTTGAGGTATATGGCAGTGAAACCGTGAACAGTGGGCGACCGTGCTGTCATTTTTCTATGAATCTGAATGATTGACAAACACGAGGTTTGTACAGTTAGTACTGTTGTTTCGTGGTGTTTGGCTGCAGCAGGCAGTCTTATCTGTTCCGCCTTGTGTAGGGTCCACTTTCCTGTTTCCCTTGGATACATTCTTGTTATAGAAATGTGTAGACTGTGGGAAAGGACAGCGGTCAGTGAGGTGTGCCTCTGCTGTTTAACGGCTGGAACGATGAATGATTGATGATGAAAGACTGCGACCATGAAGCGGCCGTGTGTGTGTATGTGTGCGACAAGTTTGGAGTAACTTTCGAATGGTGAATGTGTAAATATTTGATCGATGGGACCTCGACCTGCACGAAGTTTGGCCTGCTGTTCGCGAATGTTACTTTCGCAAACCGGTGTCAAACGGCGCAGCATCATCGAAGCTAACACCTTAGTAACTATCGGAATTAAATTAATCCCACGGTTATTGATACAGTCATTCTGTGTGCCCTTCTTGAATATGGTTACAGTCAGCGACTCACTCTTTGGTTATGGAATACATGAATCGTACTACAAATCGCGGATCATGGAGGTAAGGGCAATTCCTTTTTCGCAGGAGCCCACGTTGCATTTAATTACTTTGGTTGCCATCTCACAATGCGCAATAACAGCTATGGAAAGTTAGTAGAAGAAATTCTATGTATCTCTTCTATATTTGATTGGCTCGTTAGAGGTAGAGAAGTCTCTCGCCTTTTCCGAGGACGACTGATATTCCAGGGCATTTTTCATATGCTTCGTTTGTCTTTTTGGAGTTTGAAAAATCTGAGTAGTTCATTTCTGTTCTTTCAGGCTGAAAATGGCTTGTGTATCCTGAGTGGCCAGTTGAGCGAGAAATCACAACCGCCGCCACCCGAGTTCATTGAGCATCGTAATAAACTATGGGCAAAATTACGAAAAGTGTATGAAGAATTTGTGGCCTCTCAGGCACGTTCACCAATTCAGATAACGCTTCCCGATGGATCGATCGTGGATGGCAAAGCCTGGGAAACTACGCCTATGGAGATCGCAAAGTCGATTAAGTGAGTAATAGTTTTTACACTGAATAGTTCGACGGATAACGAAGATTTAAAGGCTGAAAACAGAAAACAGTAAAACTTCATGTGAATGATGTGGATATTTTAAATACGTGCACGATGTATAAATGTAATGGAACGGGCGCACTCCATAGCCCCCAGGCGACATTGCGGCGAAGGGGAAATCGGCTACCTTGACCCTAAAACCTGGAGTGGCATAGAATCCCATAAGTTCCCAATACGTCAGGGGTGGTGGTAGCGAGCTGGGCGACGGCGATTTCCCATTTACCGCCAACGTAACCGGAGGATTTGGGATTCGAATCTCTGTTCATTTTAGTGAGACGCTTAATCCGCTTAGCCACCGTCCGGCTGAGTGAACATTGGACAACCAATAGAACATTCACCTCAGCCGAGGAATAGAGAATAGAACACTTACTGGTAGATGAACTTTTATGGAATTAATTGCTTGAGCCTCACAGTCTGGTTAGTAGGTTGGACCGTTTTTCGCTGTGCATAACAGTTTTGTAGGGGTAGTTTACACCAGTGATAGGCAGTGCGAGATTCTCGTAGAAGGATTGACAATATCTAATATCGATGATAAACCTGCATTTGGTATTTCTTAAATAATGTGGTTGAATATGATTCGGCAGTTAGTCCGAGGAGATGGGGTAGATTATTATTTTCCACTACAGAAAGTGAATTACAGAATTGCATGTTGATTCCATAATCAAAAATGAAGAAGAATGCGTATGGTGAACTTTCAAGTAAGATTCAGTTTCTTTACTCTGCTTTTAAAAGCAGAAAGATTGCAAGTTGTTTGGAAAAACGTAAAGAAAAAGAGTGTCAGGGATTTTCAGTCTGGGAAATAATCTAGGGCTGGAATAAGAAAGTTTGACAACTAGGTGTTGATACTTAGCAAGAATGGATTCGAGAACCAGAGAAAGTTATGAAAATGGGAACTCCCGAAGCGAATTTAAAAGAACAGGAACCAAAATTACGATAGACAAGGGAAAGTGAAACAGCTGTTTGGCTATGAGCAAGTTACTGGAGATTTGAGGTTGAGAGGGATCATTGATCAATCAGAGGGCTTTTCGTTGAACCCGGTCAGGAAGAGAAAAAGCGTAGGCGAAGCTTCGCCCCACACAGGACTGCGTTGTTGTTTGGATTTGAGCTTGTACAAAAGGAAGCAGGCGGGTGTAAAGAACGTCTGGTACGGAATAGAAAACCGGCTCTGAACACACCATGACAAGCAAATGTTAACACAAAAGGAGACTACCAAAGAGAAAAACTTATGGACAAGCTCACTAACGAAGGAGATTCAGTGAAATAGAAGAAGGCCAAGTTAAATTTAATTGGAGATAATAAGGGCGATGTTTGAATAAAACGCATAGGAGGGATTGCAATAGATATGGTTGGTAGGACCCCAGGCAGAGGTTTGTTCTTGGTCGGAAGCAAGTGACGGATTACGAGCAGTACGATCATGATCGATGTTGGTAGCGGCTTGGCGAGCAGTAGAGTAGGAAAGCAATGGAGAGTGGCGTCATCGGGGAAACGGTGAATAGGGTTGGAAATTGATGTGAGGAGTTTGGATTGTATGTTTCACGTATTGTCGCCGGATCATGTGGCTAAGGTGAGAGCGCGGAATATCAACTCATCCGATCACCAATCGGTGCCCCTCGGACCTTGCACTGTTCCGATCCCCGAGCCTGTCATGTATTTATGCACACACACACACACACACACACCTTGTCCACACTGTTATGAGTAAAGACCCACTGCCTTTTAACTCTGGAGAAAAGGCAGCGGTCAGTGAGGCTTTCCTTGCTATTTAACGTTGAACGGTAATGATGGTGATGGTATAGGTAAAATTCCTGCGGTGCACCCCAATTTGCTGAATACCTTAACGTTTAGTCATCGCAGTTTTCTCATCCTGTGCTAACCAGGATTATCGCGGACGGACGTGTAGACGCACATCCGTTTGGACGCGTACCTTGATCGGTGCTCATTCGCAAGCATTGAATCAGACACCTCATACACACACACACACACTCGAGTTTGCGTTCACACATGCACAACTGCATACACATACATACAGGTGCACATATTTTGCTTACGAACAGATTCATTTGAGGGCGTACGCACCGACCAGCCTTAAATAAATCCCTAACTTGTTCCGCTAAACGCACACTGCACAGCATTCTGTCACGATCTTGAAATGACACTTCTTCCCGTACGTTTGGATATCTTCAGTTCTACGTCCGCTTGCATTTGTTTGCTGATGTTCGTAAATTATAGAAACGTGTTCCCACAATAGATGTCTGTTGACTGTGAGTCTATTGGGCGGTTGGGACGCGAAGTTGAATTGATCAAAAAGAAGCGATCCCAGAAGGACGGCTAGGATTACCTATAGGAACCAGTAGGAAGCAACTAGGAAAGCCTTGCGCAGAGCGGCCAGTATAATTTCTACTGAGTTTATTAATAAATAAAGGAAAAAGTGTTTGCAAGTATGCAATCTTGGAGAACACCGGCATTCACAAGGAACGGTTAAGGCAGAACTCCATTGAATCAATCGAAAATGGCCCGCTTGGTGAGGAAACATGGAATCTACAACACATGAGCTGCGTGAAACCCGAAAAAATACATTTCGTCAGAAGACTCATGTAAAAATAGATTGAAAGCCTTGCAGATCTCCAGCGAGACCAGGTGAGCTTATCCGTGGCTGTCAAATGCAACTGACAAGGAATGTGAGGCGGCAGCTAGTAGATCATCCGTAGGACGTCGCGAGCGAAATCCATATGGGCGGTCACTCAGCAAACCTGCTTGTTCGAGAAGCGGACGAATTTGGCCAGAGTTAATGGTTTCAAAAACTTGAAATCGCTGAAGTAAAGGTAATGGATCAATAGTTGTTGTGATCAGAGAGATCCCCATATTTTGGTAAAGGAGAAATTATTGCGGTTTTCTATGGGGAGACGAAAGTTCTTTAGTTGACTAAGGAGAGAGAAAGACGGTGTAGTATGAGAGATACCTCTGGAGCACACATTCCTAGGGCAATGGGTCGAATACCATCCGGACCGGGAGGTTGCGGAACACTCAGAGAATCTTTCTGATAGTCATAACAAAAAGAAAGGCAGGGTTGGAAACATGAAATGAAAATTTTTATCTTTTATTTTTTACTTCCTCTATTTATGGAACAACAATATACACCAAATGTCAGGAAGGGGGCCGCGGCCAGCAGAGGTCTGCCAAGAGGGAACTTGCCGGAGTTTGAGGCAATCCGGGAGGCGAAAACCTAGGCCTTGTCATGCTGGTCGCAGACTAGGGAGCCAGAAGAATTGGGGATGGTAGGATATCGCCTTTACAAGGGGCCAAATTGACCGGTTGCCGGTGGCGGGTGAGGTTAATCCTTCAGCTTTGTAGGGTACCAAGCGATCTTTAACCCTATATATAGTGAGCGAACATTTGTTCGTAGCTTCCACAGAACTATTCCGGGGTGTTTAGTTGGGTGACCGTCGCCAACGACGGTACATAGTTTTTTAAACAAACGTCACAGAGGTAGAGAAGTAATACTGTACAACGGTGAGGGAAATGGATGTAAGAATGAGGTCAGAAGTGTGTGCACGGTCGCCAAGATGAGCGAAATGCATACAGCAAGTAAATCAGTTGACAGAGGTTGTTGATTATAGCGAA
>LUCM01000419.1:0-46391 GCA_008360955.1 Fasciolopsis buskii | reverse complement strand
TTGGTGCTGAGCGGAGAGGAACTAATGATTGTGGACCGTTCCACCTACTTTGGTAGCTGCGTGTTGAACGATGGTAGCTCGGCAATTGGAGGTAAGTATGCGTATATCCAAGGCTCGTGCAGCTTACGCTGGATTGAAGCACTTGTGGCATCGGTCTGATATTTCATTGAAGTTAAAAGGTTGTGTGTACTGTGCCACAGTGCACTCAAATCTGTTGTATACTTATGAGACATGGAGTGTATGTGTGAGAGATGTTTGTCGGTTAGAGGTTTTCGACCATCAAAGTCTGCGTATTATCGCTATCAGGGGATCTCCGAAGTTCCATTAATCCCGGTTTTAACGCTTCGTCATGATTCTTGAAATTGGGCAGGGACAGTCTATCCGATCCAGTTTTCTCAACACTTTCATGAAAACCTGCTTTCTTAGTGACCGATTCAGTTAATGCGTTGTTAACTACCTGCATTGGCTCACTTAGTGGCACAGGTGGATGCTCGGCTTTCTTGGACTAGCATTTCTTATCAGTCTGTGGAGGCTGCGATTTTTGCCGATGGTCTCGGGTTTCTCCACTTTCCTGTCTGCAACTGCTGCCGGTCGTTTTTCTGACTCCTTATCACTTGACTTTCCAGAGATCTACGCACCTCATCGTGCATGGGATCCGAGTAAGCAGATGTGCTTTCATCTCACAGTTCAACTTAGTTCAATGAAATCCATCGTTTTTGAGATTTGCAGGACATGGATCCCGGCGTAGCAATTTCCGCCTAGTGCAAGGCCTATATGATCAGCTCCTGGTGTGCGCTCGGGTCATGGACATGTTTTTGGGGTAATAACCGCGTTGAAAGCTCCGCTTGAACCTGAAGTCGGTGGTTATCGTTCTTACTCAGCTGTGCTGGACGTATGATTTTCGTGCTGATGTGATCACAAACTAGGTGCAAACGAAAACAATCTCGGACCAACGCGTGATCTTACTCCACGGGTTTGATGATGGGGTCCTGGATGCGGGTTTTGTTAGCTTTAATTTTACTCTTCATTTATTAAGGTAAACGCCGTTTGCATCATTTCCCTAACTTTTAATAATTAACGTCCTGGTCTGGCGTTGTTTATTGTTAAATGCTGCGCGTCCGTTCGTGCCACAGGAGGTTTTGCCAACTGAATACTTTGATTGCATCCTTATGCAGAATGATTGTGAGTGCTCTAAGGTATACAGTGGTGAACTTCTGAATCACCCTGAGTTTTGTTAGATCTTCATATTTTTATCATCTGGTGTTTTCACGTTAACCGTTCTTTTTCACTTAGTGAATAAGTAACCATTGGGTTGGTTTATCCCAGCTGATTTCTGTCAACTGTGGGTCCTCCTTCTAAAAGAGATTGTTTTTTTCACGCTCTCTCCACTTGGTATTCAGCGCTATTTATCTTTTTATTTGTTGTGTCCACTTTTCTTCACTCTCATCCTTACTTGTTTCATGTCTCTGTAGTGGTCGGTGAAAAAGAAACCGCCAGTGGTACAGTGAACGTTCGCACTCGGGACAACAAAGTTCACGGAGAACACACGGTGGACCACGTGATTGAACGCTTTCGAGCGCTCGCCGATTCTAAGACACTTGAAGCGGAACAGGAATATTAGTGCACATGACTCTGTTTGACACACGTTCCCTCTGCATGGTTTGATATTTTGTTGTCCAGTTGCTCACTCCCAAAGATCCCCAAACTCGGAGCAATACCTGTGTAAGGTTTGTGTTCCTCTCTTCGATGGGCACCCTTGTTTTGTGAGGTCATTTGATGGCGTTCACCAACTAGACCTACTCGCACGCATTTTCGCATGGCCAAGGAAAATGAATGTATCCCTCTCCTGCCCGAGGTCGTCGCCCAGCGGTCGTTCGCACGAGTAGGACAACTGGGGGGCTGTTGTTTACTTTCTTTTCGTGCATGTATGTGGATTATGGGATAAGCAAACTTTTTCTGAAGGATTTTTGTTTCCAAGTTTCCGTCCAATCCGAAACTTTGTAAACTGAATTCGACATTCTTTCAAGGCAGAGAAGTGCATTATGGGGAACCGAGAATCTCGTGCAGCATCAATTCTTTTCAATAGGGTTATATTAAATGGTTAGTACCGACTACAATCTTTATTAAGTGTTGCTTCATTTTCGAATGATTGCAGTAACAAATGATCACTTGTGAATGCAACTGTGATGGAGAGGGAGCGCACGTGGTAATAACGCTCGTTCCCCAGTTCATCATTATGATCATCGTTCAGCTTTAAACTGCAACGCAAGCCTCACTGACCGCTGCCTTTTTCCCAGAGTTACTCGTTTCTATAAAAAGAGTGAATATCCAAGAGAGTGGACTTGCAGAAATGGAAAAAGATAAGACGCTGCTTTAGCCAACACACGGAACACAGTCTAGCTGCACAAACGCACTGTCTCAATCATTCTGATTCGATAGAAAATGACAAAGCAATCGCCACTGTTCACGGTTCACTGCCATATCCTTCCTTGTCTCCAGCTACCTAGTTGACAGGTCTTTCGGACTACAGCCAACAAGACGTGAGACACCTACTTTACCTAAGTCCGCCAATCATTTTCTCATTCCACGTTGCCACATCATCTACTGACCTCACACATGGCTTCTTCCACTCCGTGGGAGGAAAGCAACATAGGACATGGCATGATAGAAGAGTGTTCGCCATATACAATACCTGACCTACCCAGCATGGTATAATAAGTGTCGTACGTGAAATAAGGTATTCTGAGAACCCGCACGTATTATTAGATTCCTGACCTCCGCATTACCCAGCCAGTCACTCCATCCACTCCTAGCGATAGTACGTAGACTTTGATGGTCGAAAACCTCTGATCGACAAGCATCTCTCACACATGCACTCCATGTCTCATAAGTATACAAAAGAATTGAGTGCACTGTGGCACAGTACACACGACCTTTTAACTTCGGTAAAATATCAGACCGACGCCACAAGTGATTCAGTCCAGGGTATCCCGCGCATGCCCTAGACCTAAGCGAGCTCATCGTAGCTGTCGTGCTACCATTAGTCGTCATGTAGCCGTCAAGATAAATGAAATTGTTCACAGTCGTTAGTTCTTCTTCACCCAGTATCTAATTCGAGACCGCTGTCGTCCAGTCTTGTAACGTCGTCTGCGTATTCTAGGTCACACAGAGAGATGGCAACTTGTAAAACAGCTTGTCGTTCCGGATGAACTGGACAGTTCACCGTCTCACCTTTTGCGGCCATAGGTATGCCAGTAAAACGTTCACAGCAGTTCATGCAATATGCATGCGCACCCTACTGATAAAGACCTGAATAGTGCTGTCCAATCCACTGTGTTGAACGCACCTTTCAAGGCTAGAAAGACTACAGTCGTAGGACAGCGATGTGTGTGGTGCGCCCCAAGTAACTGTCGAAGAGCTAATATCTAAATATCTGGTCGAGGCAACCTCGATCTGGACGAAATTTGGCCTGCTGTTCGCGGATGTTACTCTCGCAAACCGATGTAAAACGGCGCAGCATTATCGGAATGTAACTAGTCCTAAGGTCATTGCTGTAGTTACTGCGTGTGCACTTCTTTAAGTTGGGTAAGTTCAATGCCTGACGCGAACTGTGTTGGAAATTTGTGATAGACAGGAATAAGTTATTGTCTGCACAAAATTGGAGAAGCCTTTCTGCGTTATCTATTCCCTGAGTAGACATGGCGCACCGCCCACCTAAACAAGATTCCGATAGACTCAGTTTTCCAACTTGTGCATCAAAATCACCTCCCACCGCTTCAATGTCAGAGCGTTTGCTCTTCCGAACAAGAGTGACGAGTTCGTCATAAAACTCATCTTTTTGCATGTCAGCGCTATAAGACTTCCTACACCGCGTCGACTCAGCTTGAGCTGTTTCGTCTCTCGAAGTGTGCAGGAAATATCTTGACGAGACATTAGGCGTAGTTAGTTGAATTACTCAACTCTACTTGAATCCTGAATTTGTGTTTCACTCACACAGCAGCCATCAATCGGAAGTGAGTCCACACTCTTTCCAGGCGAAAACGACTTTCAAACTGTTGCGGTTTGTCTGCGGTCCCCTATTTGCTGTCACGTTTAATCTCCGATATGGCGGATGTTCGCCTATTCGTTGGGAAGCCTAAAAATCGACTGTTTGAATTAACGGAAGACAAGTACATTTTTCCTACCAATTTTAGTAATGTGGAAGTTGTTAATGCCGAAACAAAGAAACTAGTACTTTTTATGTTGTTCATCAATCCGCTGGTTTTCACTTTTGGAAAAAACCAAACCGAAATGGAAGAGCTTCAAATTCTATTTTGGCTACTCACAAGCGATTTTAGTAGCTACTATTTCGACTCTGTCTGAAGAGAATGTCATTGGATCACTTTCCGGAATAGATGACCAGTGAAATCCTTGTCTGCTCGTAATGGTCAGAATGTGAATTCAGTTCTTCGGAACGGGATTGTAACTTTCCAAACGTGCACAAAACTGCTCGATTACTGTTATTATCGACCGTGCGTACTCATTCGTGAAACCTGTCAATAAATTCGACTCGATTTAGCATTCCTACTTGGTTTGACGCAAACAGCGAACCAAAAACAACAATATAGCAGCACCGCTTTTAGTCGCGTTTGGTATACAAGGGATGTGGGATTGATCTAATTCGCCACGAATAATTCCCTTAAGTTTGACACGTGGCTCTGTGTTTCTTAACGCACGCTCCCGTTTGGACACATTTTCGTCTTCGAATATTGCAACTTATTCCACGGTTGATATTGGGCGAATACGGCAGTAAGTCTCGTGCGGACATATGTTGTTTGCATTATTTTGTTTCTCTCTAAAGTCGTTAAATTGAACCAAGCGGGTGATCAAATTTATATATGGACCGCTTATATCCTCCAAACTTATACCTATCAATGGAGCTGGCCGCTTTGAATCACGAAAAATTATCTGCACTGTCGTACAGAGTGAACATAATGTAGAACTTCGAAAACGAGTTAGGAACATTCAAGTTGAATTCGGTTTTCTGTTTTCTCACGTTTCTATCAACATTCCGGTGTACTTGTTCAAAATTGCGAGTATGCCGCCAATAGCGGTATGCAATCGAATCAGATAATGTCCTAAAACCCCTATAGCAGTTTCATCTTGTCTTCCTTGAAGATAATACAACACATTCCACCTCAGTAAATCTAACGATTTCGTAGATTTTCCATCTCGGGTGAGTTCGATGTACCTATGTCACAATGCCTTCACTGAGGCGGTTTATCTGTCAGCAGACATAACGCATGCTACAGACGTCACAACCAGATTGCATTTATTGCCTTTAATTAAACCAAGGTAATGCTAAAATAATATACCACCGCGAAAACAGCGCGTGAAGTGGCACCTAATTGAGGCTTTTTTTCTCCCTTATGTTTCACTTCCTTTATTAGTGAAATGACAATGTACATTGTCTCTCAGGAAGAGGGTCGCAGACAGCAGAGGGCTACTGAGTGGGGACGTTGACCGGTGGTGGGGAAGACTCGAACCTGCGAACCTCGGGTCCAAACGCCACGACGTTATCGTCTTGACCACCGCAGACCAAGTTTTAGAGAGACGATGCAGATTTCTCCAGTGAAAAATAAAAATGAGGAAAACACAACAACAAAGGATGCACGGTAACAAAGTGATCAAAAATGAAAAAGCGTCAACTTAATTAGAAAACTGCGCCGTGATTCAAATTCCAAGAAGAAAGAATGGGGAGAAAAAGTAAAAGGGATATGGCCGTGCTTTTATATAGAAGATGGAAGGACAGAGTGCACGGGAATGCAATGTGCGGCGTGATGAGTTGAAGAGTGGACAGAAGAAGCGGATTTGTGATTGGTTGATAAGTGTTAGTGATTCGGGTTGATCGAAATATGAGAAGGAGGTTGTAATGCACGGAGAATGGGAATGGATAGTGTTTATTGTGTGAATGATGGAAGAGATCGAGGGTGGATTTCGGAGATCGTTTTGCCGGTTGTTGCCACTCGTCAGTTTTGTGTACCTGGTTTTCTCTCGTGCAAGCATCCGTATAAATGTACAGTCTGAATGGGTATGCCTCAGCAGAATCTGATGTGACGTTAGTCGTGTTCATGGAAGGTTTTGGATGAAGTGTGGACAAGAAGCGGGAGTGTGATTAAATTTTAACTGTTTATGATTTTGGTTGTTCGAAGTTTGAGTGCTAGGTTGTAATGCGGGGAGAATCAGGGTGATTAGTGATTAGTATGTGACTGATCGCAAAGCATAAATGCGATTGCAGGGGATCCGTTATCGGCAATTTGCATATTTCTTGTGTGTTTAGTCTGTAATCTCTCGTGCAAATATCCTAATACTTGTACAATCCGAATAGATATGTCTCACGTGAATCTGAATTGTGGCGTGAGTCGTGTGCATGAAAGGTGTTGGTTGAAAGTAGACACAAGAAGCAGAAGTGTGATTGGTTGATAAGTGTTTGTAAGCCCTACGACAGAACGTTTGAGCGACGCGTAGCAACCGAATTGATCCAAATCAAAACGAAGGCGGATCTAAACTACTACGGTACTGTTTGGAATAATTTAAGTAGGTGCAACAAGCAAACCCCAACAGTGTTCCTTTTGGACTGGGTTACTCCGCTTTTTGACGACAAACCACGTGAACGACAGAGCGTCAAACAAAGTCAACCGATGGCGAAACCACGCTCGTGGCCTTTACGAGTCTGGGTTGTCAACGCTTCAGTCAAATTGATGCAATAAAACGAAGGCGAGCTTTGTCTCACAGAAGGCAGTTAACAATGAGTGGACGGTACTCAAAAAACGGAAAGGATAAGGTCACTGGTTGGTTCGAATTTGTCTTTCGAACTCATTACACCGGCCCCCAAAATCCGACCAGGATTTTCGTTATGCATCGTTTTTGGTGTGGTTAGTCTCCACCGGTTCCCCTGCTTCTAATCTTGGTACGGTTACTGAACGATATCTTTGTGTCACATGTTTCATCTCTCAGTCTTCCCTCCCGGTTCAGCGGACCCGAGGGTCCGCCTCCCACCTGGGGGGTGTCGACTGTTGAACTAGCTCCGGAAGTATCCTGGGCCCCTTCTATGATACAAAGCTTTCTGACGTCTCCGCACGAACCCTTCAACAGTGCGTACGGTCGCCGTTCTTAATAGGCCGTCGTCTGTTCCGTGTTTTCGATTACGCCGATCGGCCATCTACCTCGCGGCAAGTAGTACTACATCGCCTGATCTGAAGCTACGCTTTGAATTTATCCACTTTTGTCTTTTCTGTAAAAGTGGTATATACTCCCCGGTCCATCGCGATCTTTGTCCCACAGAAGGCAGTCAGCAATGAACGAACGGTACACAAAATAAAGAAGGGAAAGGTAACTGGTTGGTTCGCATTTGCCTAAGGAACTCATTACAGTGTTAGTGTTGATCGAAGCATGGGACGGAGGTTGTGTGGCGAGGAGAATGGGAATGAATAGTGAATGTCGATGATTGACGAGAGTGAGGGCGGATGATGTTTGTTCTGTTTCTTTACTAATAGCACTGGTCAGTTATAGGTTGCTGTCAGTGTCTCGTGACTCACCGGAATCTGAAATGTGGAGTGAGTTGTGTGCATGGAAGGTGTCGGTTGAAGAGTGGACAGAAGAAGCGGATGTGTGATTGGTTGATAAGTGTTAGTGATTCGGGTTGATCGAAGCATGAGAAGGAGGTTGTAATGAACGGAGAATGGGAATGAATAGTGATTTGTTTATCAGTGTCTGATGAGTTTGACGTCGGATGTATATGTTGGGTTTGGCGTTTTCAGGCACCGGTCATACCTGCGTAGCTAGTACTATCTTGTGCAAACATCCTTATACTTGTACACTCCAAGTTCATATGTCTCACCGGAATCTGAAATGTCGCGTGAAACTTTTGGGTGAAAGGTCAGATTGTGCGCAATTCTAACAATTTGTTGAATTTTTCCTTTGCCTCTTCGTGTCTGTCCGCTTCGATTTTTCTATTTCTTTCGCCTTCCTTTTTTCTGTTTTTTTCTCGTTTTTTGTCTTCTTTTGCGAGTTTTATTACATATATTTTTCCTTCAAGGTTTTTTTTCTCGCACTCTATTTGTCTTCTTATAGCGCTGCGTTTTGTTTCAATGTAAAGGTTTTTATTCCCAGTTGCCTTACTATGTGGGTCCTGAGTCAAATGGGATTTTCTAATTTGCCTATCAATCACCTGCTCATTGTACATACTAATTTTTCTGCATGCATCTTATGTTATAGTCATAATCAATGCCTTTCTTTGACTTGTTCTTTGAAATTTAGAAGTAGAATACCACGGACATTGATACGCAGTAAAATTTTATTTCACATTGGTTTTTTACAAATGTTTCGGGAATTATTTTCATGTAAAATAATTGCTGGTCGCCAGGTTTCTCTATCGTTTCAATTGTTGTATTGGGCGATTTTACAAATACAAGTCGAATTTCTTCATACTGTGGACGTTTATTAAGTACTTATATTTATGGTCTGTTCTTAATAGTTTTACTGACGAATATACTTGCCGGCGACGCCAGAATGATTTTACCGTTACCCAATAAAAACAATTTTTTGTCGGGTTGTGTTTTCGAGAAAACGGTCATAGAATTTTCAACGATAAACTTTGATATCCGGGTAACTTCGATGGAAAATCGGAAAATTTTTCTTTTCACCTTTTTCGTAATAATGAGCCACTAGACAAATCGATTACAGGTTACTGCTTGCATTACAAATCAGTAATAATTGATACGTACGCCTCCGCGCGTTTTTCTTCTGATATAAAATCCTCGGATAGATTTCGTTGATTGGATAACAGCGAGTTTGGAATAAACGGGTCCGGGGTGTTTACCTGATTGGAGAGTTCGACCGCACTACTACCGGGTTGGCATGGTAGCAGGCTTCTGAGATTTTGTCAGCTTCATTGGCTGCATCTTAGGTTATCAGTCGCTGATTCGGCATTGATAGTTTACGGCACCTGCTTGGTGTTTAGTCACATGGATCTCTTCAAAGGCGAACGCTTATCAACGACGAAACAGGACAAGAAAAATAATTGTGCACTTTTTGTTCCTAATTATGCTTGCAGTCCTTGGGTTCCATAGAAAATTCTAAATTTTCACTTATTGATGCTGTTAGTGCCTACCGGTAAACATTTATTTGTCAAGTATTAATTCGAATTTCTGATCATCGTTTCTCGTTGGAATCTTGACCATTTCAGTTGTTCTGAAAAAGCTAAATTCTAGGAGGATATTTTTCAAACCCCCAGTATCAGCAACGACCGATTCCATCGTCGTTCACTAGCCTTAACCAATCGCTTAGTCGAATCGCGTTATGGTTTCCAAGTTTTTGGTTGCGGTTTTGTTGGCCAACAGTATTGATTGTAATCCATGAGTTCGGAACTAGAAGAAAATGGAACTTTATGGTCTATAGATAATGCGTTGAGGCATATCATGTATAAATTATCGGGCTTACTTATTCTAACCAATAGTGTATTTCGAGTCAGGTAAGGGTTGTTCAATAAAATCAAAATGAACACCGAAATTTTTACCTTTTGGTATAAAAACTGTATTAGCTTTAAGGGATGCGATTTTTTTGACCGACAACAATTTCATTCTCTTTGCAATTTCCTTTTCACCTGTTAAATGCAGTGAAGGAAAAGTGAAAGAACGATCTACTAGTTATTTGTGCACTTGCACAATCATCGTGAATCTCAGTTATTCGATTCCTAATTTTCCGCGCGGCTCTATCAAGGAAATTAATTTAGATTATTGAACCTAGCAGTCCACGTGAAGTGTAACCAAATGAGAAATGTATTGGTCATAAAATATGATTATTCTACCGTAGATTCGACAGCTTGAATACAGTCGGAATTTACTATAAACACTAGGTAGTCCGGAGGTTACCGAAATACGAAACAACTTGTGGAGCACCACTGTCTAAAATTTGCAAGCTGTTGCCGGCAGCCGTTATGGCTAAAACCATGGGGTAAGATGAAGATCATTTTGGAAGAAGCTACCAGTAAAGGATATCCAACCACTCTCTTACCCATAAAGTCATGCTCGGTCATGGAGACTAGAGTGACCTAGGAACCCCATTAAATCCCATGTAAACAAAAGTTTGTTTGATTAACCTAACGAACAGCCTTCGCGGATGTTTTTTTATAATTCTTGGAAATTAAATCATTTATCCGTGGACCAAGTGTCTTTCCAAAAAAAGCAGACTTGAACAATTGTGGAAAACGGAGCGAGTCTACTAGTGGGTTGAGTGAGGCTAAATTTGTGCGATCATGACAATTCTGCACATTTGATTCATCGTGAATACCCTGCCATATTCTGGCCATATCCGAATTTTTCGCGTTTTTGTCAGTATGCTGTTTTTCCCTTACGGTTTGAATTTTGACTTTGACTGTAGGAGAAAGTAACACTAGTCCATGTTTCGTACCTGTGGGACAGAACTCAGAATTTTCATTGAACCTGGCTTGGAAAGCCGAACTGTGACAACATTTTCATTGTGCAACTGTGAAAATTTAACTAGTGACTAAAAAAAGACTAGACATGGGGAATTATTCGTTTCAGTTATCCTGTTGGTGGAATGCAGGTGAACAGAAACTTGATTTTTATTGAGCAAATCTATCGCAATACAGACCACGGTACGTAGAATTGAGTACTCGTTTATAAAAAGGTCAAATTTAATTTGAAAAATTATAGATAAAAACGCGTCCCTTTATCAGGGTTTTGTCCTCGAAGGTTTTTTTTATCACAGTCTAGTGTATGACAAATGAAATCAACGACAACGATATTTTGCCAACAGTGCCTGGTTACCTGGGGTCTTTAACAAAACACGGAAGGCATACATAATAGCCACAGTGTAATTAGTTTGGTCTACCTGTGGAACTACCGCCGTATTGTGTGACTTAGTTATTCCAATGATGAAACATGCAGGGTAGTGGTCACGGATGCGTTCAGCCAAGCGCCTGGTCCTGCAGCCAGTAGACATGGTTTAGAAGAAACGTGGATAATTAGACACAAGACGCATTCTCTTCCAAATAATCGAACCTCTTAGATAGTTCGTAAAACACTGATGCAGAGACGTGAGCGCGAATCAGAAAAAGCGAGCCTGCTCGCCAGATCCTGTTTTCTTACAAAAGTCATTAATAAAAAAATCATGTTGCGACTAGGTCTAAAAGAGAGGAACTAATTTTGTGCTTATTATCTTTCAGTTTCAGATGTCAGTTTTCACAGTGGACAGTAAACATTAATGATTGGACTTAGAAACCCGGCCACCTTCGAATTTTTTAATGTATTTTGATATGATGGCTGGAATGAAATTATTGAAAACAAGTCTATTGGTCTACTTACATTATATCCATGGGTTCATGAGGACAAAGCGAAATTTGTGAACAGTATTTCATGCTTGCCATAGAGAAAACAGGGAAAAATGTTGATTACCTTGACGTGACCAAAACCTTCAGTCGGCTAATTTCACCTGCTGCACTATGTTCATCGAGAATAGCCGATATGTAAACTAGAAAGCGCTTTCGATATAAATGACTTACGACAATCCTCCAGCAATTATTCAGCGATAATGAACTACTATCGCAAATGCGCATTTTCGACTTGGGAGTCATTTTGTGCACAAGTTGGTAAGACAAAGGTGACAATAAGAAAGGTTGAATTTCCAAGCCGTTTCCTCAGTCTAAGCATATAATAAATTTTGACATTCTCGTTGACATTTGGTTACCGCCTGTCCCTTTTGAAGAAATTGTTGTTGTAAATTTTTCAAAGTTCTATGTCTAATTTCTTGCCACAAAATTGCATTTGTCGAATTGTACGAATTATCGTGGGCGAGACCTACTTCCACTCTCTATTTCCTTCTCTCTCTCTCATACACACAAACACACACCGTAAACGTGATAAAACGGTTGAACTCATCACATTCTGGGCACATTCTGTGGTCTGATTCAAGTGTATTCATTTTTGAATGTAGCAAGATCATGCCTTAGTGATGAATCGCTTGTTGTCATACTCATTGCGCAGAACTGCAACAAATTTCTCATGCCTCACAGCCTAGAGGTAACTGAATGGACAGAATTGCATTTAATTGGGTTTGATAAACTTTGTTAGTTGTCTTTTGAAAAGATCAAGAGAATTATCAGCGAGATAGTAGATTGTTATTGGATTAAATTTTATCTCGTCTGCTGGCAAGAATTTCAACAGCATATTTCCGTGATTAGCAAAAATAAAACAAGAGAGAAATCATCAGTTTACCTGCCAACCTAAAATCACGAGGATACATTATAAAATTTATTTCCCACAGTGCGCAAATGCTAACAATTTCACTTAAAATTGATGGAAAATGCTGTTGTCGATGCTTCGAGTCCGAAATGTGGCCATAAGTAAACGAGACTGAAAATATCATATTAGCATCTCAGCGTCAATCGGTCCGCTTTGTATACCGTTGCGTTGTACATTTTACCATGATTTTGGGCGTAATATTGTTAATCTTGAATATCTAGCCTCATCTTCAGCATGTTGTATGCCAAACTTTTTCATGCAATCACGGAAGAGCACCGGATCTGTGACCGTTGAGATTTTCAAACGAATGTTATCATTGCAGATGAGCTACTGTTCTTTTAGTAAGATCCAGTGACCTGAAAGCTGCAATAGATCCCAAACTAACTCATGTTCATTTCTCCAAGCTATTCGGATTCGAATAGTTTTAATCTAGACTTAAATGAATGATGTTTCTCATTTTGGATGATCCGCAACATGTTCCCCTAATTAGTTCGTTACTTCTTTAAATCGTGTTCACTGAAATCACCATGGCTGATTAGACAGTCTATATAAGTGAACATCACCGAAACGAAGAATTTCCAATCCGTCATGATATTATTTCAAACGGCAATGAAACAATTTTGAACTACACACCGATCTCACCGATTGGGACTCCGGGACGAATGATCGAAATATTTTTGCAGAATTAAAACGGTTGACAAGAAATTCACATTGCTTACGCGGAACATAGTGTGGTAGGCAGTGTCCGATGAATGGTTATTTCTTGGAGCTGTCCGTCGTCCCCTGCGTATGTTACATAAGATGTGTGCTAAGGAGTGAGGCTGCGTTTCCTTCCTGAAAATCGAAAAATGATCAATGATCAAATGTTTTTATTCGATTAGGGAAATGTTCCACGCAATGCAGCACGCTAGAATATGGGTAACTGAAAACCCATTGACGTCGTATGCATCCAAAGGATGCTGGCTTTAACTGTCCTACATCCAATTTGACCCCTCAAATCTCAATGGTTTACTCCGAAAAGCGTCAAGCGAAATGTAATGCTGTCAATTTTGTCCCCATGTTGAATAAAAATGAAACTACCAAATCCGTGGATGATTGTAAATAAGGTATACTCAGGCTTTAAAGTAGGTATTAGACGAATAGGGGCTTTGTATAATGGGATTTCTCCTGAATACCGTCCTCCTGAGAAAACTCTACAAGTTTTTTGTGGTAGCAATGCAGCATGGCCAAGATGGGCATTTAGGAAATCGGACTACGGAACTTTCTTCTCGAGTCGCCCTACGCTAGCGGGAATATGAGGACTGAATTTCTCAATCACCAGCTGTACTGACGAATGTTGACATACTGATTTGAGCTGGTCAGAAGCCCTATTAACGGTAACACCGGCGAACAGTTTCTAACACTGTGATTTTCGAATTCACCTCTGTTTCACCAAAGAACTGGACTTTTGACCAAAGGCTCGGAGTGAGCCACTTCGACAACTTTCTACTTGAGTCTGAAAGTCTGGTCTCATTAGAACTACGGACAACCATGAATTATGCAGGATAGTTCAACGTGAAAAGTAAAGTATGGGAGGATAAATATGAACGGGGCGAACCACATACCGTAAACATGTTCCGTTTCTCTCAATTCTGTGGTGTTCCAGTCACGTTAATGTATGGTGCATTATTGAAAACTAAATAAATTTGAATATCACCACAGGCTTTTCCTTTTATACGATCTGCTGGTCGTTAATGCTTTCTCCATTCTAATTGAGTAGAGAACATGGGAACTTGTGTTCGCGTTAAACTGTGTTCCTCCTCAATACCAATCATGTTCTGTTTTGGTTGTCTTATATTATTTTTCACGTTTACTAAGTTTGCATTGAATGAAACCATTAAGTCCATACTTACAAACCGCGCTTCCAGTGGACTTCGGAAAATCACTTCAAAACTAGTTCATCAATCACCTCACGTTTTCTAACTACAGTTACACCTCTTGTTTGAGTGTCAAATGGATAATATAAAATTTTGCATCTGTTGGCTTTTTCATCACATTATCCCGTCAAATTATCATTTTTTACTGTCACTTTCAAGCAATAAAAGAAAACCTTCCTATTCAACTTAGGTGAAAAATCATGAACTGTAAATAAAATTAAATTTCTCAATCCAGTTAACTGACCCCGCAATTGTTTTCTCTAAACAATTTGATATCTTGAGGAAAAGGCAATTTGTCCGTTTGATTATGAAGAACAATGGCTTTCTTCCCAGTTCTCTACGAACTTACAAGGAGCGTATTAATTAAAACAACGTTTCTTCAGTGTTAAGCTATTTGCACTTATTTATTGATCACGAATGCTTAAAATAATCCTGGTGGCATCTAAAGTGACATTAAATCTGGAACTGTTGCTGGTAACACTGTGGACTCTATCTGTCGACAAGAATAGACAACATTTTAGAATAATAACCCCGGGGTTGAAATGGCCTTCAATTAACCGAATCAAACATAAATTTTTTGATTTTTTGTCCACATTCTAGATCAAAAACCATTTCTTATTTTTTCACATTTGTGGAGGATTTACTCTGCTTTGAGAGCCTCACTATTGTGCTCATCAATATTGTTACTATTATTATTATTATTACTATTATTAATTTTCTGCTTTTGCGGTGCAGTTAACTGCCAAATTTCCGTTGCCAAAATCTTTCCTGGTTGCTGTCATATACAGAGCTCGGGTAACATGATTTACTAATTATCTGGTCATTGGTGGATGTATTATTAATGTCCAACGTTCTTAGGAACTGTCTTCTGATGGCGCACATCAGTGACGTGGAACTGGCAATATCGACTCGGCTGGTGATATGACTATAGCAGGCCAAATGTTTAGGTCAGCGATCAAAAGGGAAACCTGGAAATACACCTGGTCCTCGAGTGCAACATTCTGGGAGGAAATGCTTGCCAAATTCCCGTGCCATGGGTAAATGGTTCGCGCACCAGATCCAAGTCAATTCATCTGACATTCTGTTCGATCGAATAGGTTCGGTCACCATAAACAATTCCACTGCAAGCATGAGTAGAAAAGCAAAATCGTTTAATCAGTTCAAATGAAGCTAGTTGATATTTTCGAGAGGAATGTGTGTTTTCCTTTTAATCACTACCTGTGTAAAATATACGCAAGCGGGTTTATCGCCCACTACAATTTCTGAACATATACGCTTGAAAGCTAATAAGTCGGGACCGATTTTCGTGACTACTAATATCCTTTTTCTACCTTGTTATTCTCATATCCAAATTTATGAATAAATTTCCCATTTTTCTAAAGTTTCTACGGTAAGAAGTCACCTTCAGCTCTGTAAAAATATTACGTAATCTGAGTTACCTGGACAGGAAAACATTATCTCACAAGGAACCGACATGTACCGTTGCCCACTTCCTTCAAACTCTAGCCTATTTGTGAAGATGAAATTACTCCCTGTTTTGTGAACTCACGTAATCCAGCTGTTCATCCACCCAGTGGTTTTGTTTTGGTTCATTGAAATCACCAAGAGACAATAAAGGATGCAAAACGGAGTATTTGTACGAGTAACACTGCAACTATCTAACATGAGGTACAGACATTGTTATCGGCCAGGTGTACCAAGTCGAACAAATTCTGGTCAGGTTTATTGCAACACCCTGTGCTAACCCGATTTCATTTTCTCTCTACCGAATTCTGCTAAGCCCATAAAACTAAAACTGCTATCAAAATTGGGCCATGAAATCCGGTTAACGAGGTGGCTTTCATCAGTCTTTTTCCATTTGAAAGTTTCTCCCTTCGCGCCATCTCCGTCACCGTGGCCATCCATATGCGTGTGCGCATGTGTGCAGGTGTGTGTGAGCGCAATATTTTCAACCCAGGCTGTGCAGGTCATTCGTTCGGGATGCCTTGGATTTTTCAGGCTGCAATTAACAATGCCTATCAATCATGAACGGGGGTATGTACACGAGCGGTCAAATGACTGATCGTAACTGGGCGTTGTCGGTAAGTGGTTTTTGCTCTTCCCGGTGGCCGTTGACTTTCACACGTTTGGCCAGGAGTTGTTTGGAAAAATGAATGCGTGCACGCATGCGTGAATAAATTAATGGGAAAATGGTTCATATCAATTTTTTCACGATTTCCACCGTGGCAGAAGTTGATGTTGCTTCAGTAGCTGGTCATCGGGGAACGTCAGGGCTGCCGCTAGAGGACGGCTATTCGCGTAGTTATCAGACTGCATGGTCAAATTGGATTTCGATTCACCAAAACCATAAATAGAGATTCTTGGAAACTTTTTTATCAGTATAATTTAAATGACCAAAATCAATCAGTATAAAGTGTCTGGATTGTGTTAAACTCATAACTGCTTATATAAGAGTAACAATATTTTATATATCGTAGAAGTAAATTTGTAACTCTACGCATCATCCAGTCCATTTTCTAGGTCGATTTACTAGATACCGTGTGGTCTCCAGTATATATATATATATATATATATATATATAACGTCGAATACAATGAGTGCCAATGAACCCTATCAATACAAACAAGTAACAGCGTAAAAAATGAAGTACTTCATTTTGTATTTCGTTTAGCTCATGTAATTTGACGAACTCTATCCCAAGAAACTCCGAGCCTGGCTATTATTCAGCGAGTAGACTTGCTATAAATTCTTTTAGGGAGCAAGATGAAGTTGATTCCTTACAATTTGAAACAAGTCTTGATAAAAACAGCTTCTAAAAGCATTGGCAATCGATGGGCCATACATTATCTTTAAGCAATTTTTGGTCATTTCCGCATAGCATCCAGCACTTGGAGTTTAAAACCACTTTCAACTCAAATATTATGATATTTTAGAATTTCAAGGTTAATTTCCAATTTAGATTTAACTCACAGAATTATCGCATCAAGACACCAGATGTGCCTCAAACAATATCAAGATCCGGACCGTTGTATGTTTTGCTTGGAACATACTCATGAAGTAAGCTGATTTTCACCCGACCCAAAGGCATTTAAAAAAGTGTTCTGAAAATGAACGAGTTCGGCAAAAGCTCATGGAATGCAACACGCAAGTTATTTCGGATGACCGTCTTTCCATTTCTTTTATCTGCTTAGAATTCGGGAGTATATTCATCTATCTAGAGTTAGTTCAATAATGATCCTCTGAAAATGCTTCCCTCATTTTATTCGGCTCAGAGTAAACAATTTGAGTGAATGTAAGGTAGCGAAATAGCATTTCTGGCAAATCTTCTTCTTGAAATGATATTTTTACAGGTGTCTTGCCAGTCGTCATCTGCGATGCGTCCGTCAGCAATACTAATGGCTCGCCGAACTGGCATGATCAACATTTCCCGCTACTACCTGGAATAGTTATATCCCTTACTTTATTTCGCTGTCGAACTTTACTCCGAATTTGAAACATTTGAGTGGCATTTCTCTTTCTCTGGTTAACATGGCATGACATATTTGCAATAATTCACTTCAGGATTAGAAAAGCGAAATCCTGCCCTAAAATTTTAGCTGAAAAATAAAGTTATCTGCGTTCGCTTTTGCCATGTGCTTGCCATAGTTAATTCGTTTAATGATATGTAAATGGTAGTCGTATTTGGTTTCAGTAGGCGAGAATACTTAAAAAAGGAATTGACTGAATTAATTGGCTGTTCCCGACGCTGTAGCATCAAAAGACTGTTCTTTTTCCAATTCGTCGCTTCACTGTCGAAATAGCAACGCAAACGAGTAACGCATCGCTCCTGATTAACTTTGATGTTAATCAAGGCTCCACCTGAAGAAAAATTCTGCAGTTCATGATCAGCAATATATTTTAGAGGGCAGTTCGTGAAAAATACCCCAGTTTTTACATCGCTAACCTCAATTTGGAATTGTAGTCGTACTCGAGGGCGGACGAAGTAAATGCTCCTGTTAATCAAACAGGGTAGCTGGTATTGGTGAATACATAGTAAATAAAATCCTAGGATCCATTCATACACGAAAAGTGAATTTCCCCTGCTTCATTAAGGTTCCATTTTTTACATTAAAACTAACCTACTTTCACAATCAAGGTTATTTGCTTTTAACTGCTTTTGTTGTAGCTTACGAATGCATATATTGAGAGGAACCTTCGTGATATTCACTGATACTACTTTATCCTATATAAGTGCTAAACCCTTTGAAATTATAATTACTTCTGGTAAACACATTTGGATGATACCTGCGTATATGGAGAGAACGTGCCAACCGATCAGTCAAGACTACAACGCTGTCTCGGTCACGAGAAGGATAAATTCTAGCAACATTTACGGTATAGGAAGAGTTATACTATATTTTCAATTCTAAACAGCTTCATCGCTTCGTGCCGTCTGGAGCGCATTTACATTTACAAATCCACGAAGACTAAGAGTTTACTAAAAACACCAGTTTTTGTTGAATCCGAAGATAGAAACCAAAATCGCACGAAAAGTAGCTGACTCATCTCCATGCTTTTGATTGGTCTGTGCTAGCTACTTTTAGCTTGTCTTAATTTCTGGTTTGTTTTAATGAAACTGAAAGAGAAGAGCAGCTTTGAAAACTAATACCTTTTAACTTTCCTTGAGTGTAGCTTGACGTTGCTTATCGTTTGAATAGTGTGTATTTTACAGCCAGGAAGTGCAACATTTATTAGGTCAGATTCTCATTGTTTCAAAAGTATTCAGCTGTGAATCAAGGTTAGGGAATTTAAGAATACAACAATGCTGTTGGAGTTTCAGCTCCACTGAATGATCTAATTGAGATCCTCGCAGTTATGACAGCCCGGTTGGTTGGAACAGCTGGACGACCTATGAAAGAATGCTGGTTTGTTAGCAGTTTAAAGTGCCAATTTGACGAGTGGAGAGCAGTAACAGACAGGCTATTCAAACTCAGAAAATACGCACAGGGAGCCGTGTTTTCATCTGAGGAGTACAGTTAAATAAAGGTCATGGCAGAAATCACGTGAAAATCTTTGGTCATCGCTTTGTTGTCGCTCTGCTTCGTGGTGCACAAAACGGATAGAACCTATTAATTCCGCAGCACATTTCCTTTCATTTCTGGACATACTGTCGAAAAATCACGCCTCCCTAGACTTGACCTGAGGGACATGGCCTTAGTTACGAGAATACCTTTGCGCGATTACAATCATCCCTATTTTTATGCGCTTCTCCGAATCTTTTACGTGACAAGGAAAAGTTTTGGGAAGAAGATTCCATTTTAGCCTGGCAACTCAGCCGAGAGATACCGATGGATATATCACTGTACTCAAGGTTGAGTTGTGCAAGCCATCCTTCTCAAACCTTAGTGGTTTCACAATTATCATTAATGACGCAGTCACCTTACCCTAAATGTGGCAAGTAGCAGAAAATTCTTTAGTAAACTTGACCAATAAGAAGTTCGAAAGTAGCTAGCTTGACGATGAAATTGATCACCCGCACCTTCTACGGAAAACAGTTACACACATGCTGGTTTTAGTCAAAGGGATACCTGCCAACGTAGGATGATAACCAAAATCATCTTTTAGCGAAGCTTAGGACAAAACTTTCGATTGGTATTTGTTGTCGAACCACCTCGTTACGTCGAAGTTGTAGGTAGTGACCATCGGGATGTTTACAAAGTTTCCCCTACCCTGAATTGAAAAAATCACATGATCCAAATAAACAGCCGATACCTATACTAAGATTACGTACGATTTCTATTTCCCACACATTTATCGACCTGAATAAATTATGCGTTACTCAAGGGAACATTCAAGACTAATCAATAGTGATATATATCACCCAAATATCCCTGCAGCATAGACCGTAATTTATTTCCATCGCCTAGGCATCTAGACGTTCCGAAAACCCCCCAGGTAATTTGCTACTAGGATGAGTTCTAGTTTTAATTTTAGTGTTTCCGGCCAACTTGATCATTGTCGCTCCCGATCAACTCCCGATGGCCTGTCATCTCTTACGTTTTAGGCCATAAATGTTCAGCTGCAGGTCCGTGTTTTCGTGAAACGATCAATCCATCCACGTGTACCGACACATTAGAATTGGTGATTACCATCTTAGGAGTAAAAGCTCAATTGCTTGTATTTACTCGTATTTCTAAATGTTTTGTTTTTAGTCCATAGCTTACGAATATAAGGAAACCTACTCTTAAATCCTGTCCTTTTACAGGAGAGTTCCTGAATGTAATATTTTATCGTCCATTTTGCCACTATTTGTCTTCAACTTCTCGTTTTGTCCATCGCCCGCCTATCAAACTTTGGTACTATTTTCTTTTTCAGATTGATTTTCTAAACATTCCCAAATACCTGTGACATTCGAACATAGAAAATGGAGTGAATCAGTCGATTATACAAGGAAATCATCTCAAATTTGGATAAGCTACGAATCACAATAGGAGCCGAATTGGTAATTGAATGCGTGTATTTGTATCGACCAAGTACAGAAGAATTTTGTAATCATTATATGAACAAAAATTTTTAAGCAATCGTCACAGAATCCCAAACTGACGAGTAGCCCGCTGCTACTGGCCGACTGTTCTGTAGAATTCGACAAAACTGGAATCTATTTATCTTGTCGCGTTAGTATCGACAGATCCGAATTCAGAACTCTGCACGTAGGAAGCACATTATGCAGAACTGATGACTTTTCCTAACTGTACAGTCAATAAGTTTCTGTGCGAGTCAAATTAGTCAAAAATATGGGCGGTAAATATGACGGCAGGCAATCAGTCTTGTAAAATATTTCCGTCACGGTAATGTGAAGAATCCAGTGTGAGCAGTAAGGATCCGATGTTAACTGATCGTGTATCCAATCAAGGACACGTAATTCTCGTTCACCGTGCCTTGCTAAATTGACTGCATCTGATTAGGAGTGCAACCTGTGCTCCAGTTGAAAAATTCGATTGAATGGATATCTTTCACCAAGCGGGACTTGAATTTACAAATTTTGAAGAATTGTCCCGTCTAGAATTAAGTTTATTACACTACCACGGGTTCTTCAAGTCACAGACTTGGAATGACCCATTCCAATTAAGTTATTGTTATATTCTTCTTAGTTCGGATCCTAACCCAATCGCATGTAATAAAATCGAACCCGTACGTTATTGTTAACGAACAACACTTATTGGTGTCAGCATTCTTTACATAACTTGGCATTACCATTAATAGAAATATCTCTTGGCCCAAATGTTTTACGGAGATTTTCCACGAAGTTAGCCAACTTATTCTTTACGTAGATGGCCTGAGAGTTTTGTACACTTGGTTCCGCTCAAGAAAATGGTAGTTTCTATTTGGGTTCTATGGATTGTCAGAGGTCCTTCTTGTTTTTTTAACACTTCAGATGCATACAAGGATCCTGATGACAAAATGGAATGTTCGTAAACTCGTTGAACAGTTTCAGATTCGGAATATTGTGAGAGGTACACACAACTTTCTCGCAAAATACGGACTTTTCATATGGTACATTTCATTCCGATCTTGACAAATGTATTGTTTCCCGGACCCCGTACTCTCAACATGGGCGTATGACTGTACGCACTACATGCCCCCGTGTCCATCTGGGTGTTCTAACCATATCGCTTCATCGAAACCCGTCATTGCTCAGAAACAATAAGCAAACATTTCCTAGTCCGTTTATTATTTTCCGCCTACCCACGGCCTTCGGCCTCGACAAATATGGTGCTTTTTACGGTCTCGATTACATCGTGCAAACAAGTGTTTAGGTTCATCCAAACGGCGGCGAATTAGTGCGTTTTTATGTCCGAAACTGAAATAAACTGAGTGTAACATTTCGGTTTCACTATCCTATCGAGGCATTCTGCTGCCCGCACAATTTTCTGTAAAATTCCGTTTACTTTTAACTGTGACCTCATGTAGCACGGAGGATAAGGTTATCATTGAAAAATTGTTTGGTATTGTCAGGGAGCAAAAACATTTCAAGTGAATAAACTCATCTCTTCTTAGAACTGGCAATGAGCAAAAACGGGTTCACTAGGAAGGTCTCATTCATTGCCTATTAAGCAACAGTCATTTTTGTGAAACAAATCTGCTCCCAGCTGTGGCCAAAGCTACATGAAAACCGACAGCAGACTGGCCGATGAAACCATTGCAGATAACGATTAATTTATAGGGAGCCGATCAAAGATATTTTCGGACAATATCCCATGCAAGTAGGAATGTGTGTACTAATAAACCGGATTAATTAAAATGATGTGTTCTGATTAAATTTTGATTAGTAAGTTAAGAACGATTGTTAAGAGTTCTTTATCTTTAGTTTGTACGTCTTGTAATATTGTGATCATTATTTTACAGCTAACACCTCGAAGTAGGATACCACTTGATATGATTGATATGCGGTGGCTGGTTTGATGCTGTTGTTCAGTGCACATTGTGGAGACAGATAGTGAAAGATGTCGCTGTTTGTATATGTGAAAAGTGATTTAAGCATAAATTACCATTTAGATTAACTCTAGAAATATCTACCACGGGACGCATGGTGCCATACTCACGCTCTCGTCCACATGAGATTTTTCCTGGTGTAATTATTCTTGCTGACTCACCGGTGGATCATCTTGAATTAGTACTATTGGTATAAACAGACCGTCAAAAATATCCCGTCTGCTTTATTTACAAATGCAGAGAGTGTGAACGTTATTTATCCAACCTTATTACCCATTAGCCGCTTTTTATTACTCTTTTCTGTTTGTCCTGAAAGGCCTGGTGGATGTGGTGTTTTCTACTCAAGCCTACCAAGAGTGGAATTTGAAATGTTTTGCAATGGTGAAACAGTTGGTTGTAGGCTTGCGATGTATTACAAGAAGAGAGTATTGATTAGCATCAGATAACGTGAATTTGGTTCATTTGAAGCATAGAAATAACTGACTTCGTCTAAGTGCTTTTCCGTTCCCGGTTGGAGCACTTCTCAATTCACTGTGAACCTTAACTGACAAATGAAAAAAAACAATAAATGAGCGGCTTTTATTAAGGAACTGATATAAATGACTTAAATTATTCATGGTAGTTGTTATCTCGAAGGTGAACAATCGTTTGTCACACAATTGGTTTTAGGGACGTTTGGACACGGGTTGTCAAGACTTCTAGTCAACAATTAAAGATGCGTGCATTATGAAAAGGAAACTGATTAACTCATTTAACCGAACATGAAACGCCCGTAGGCTTAGCCCACTGAAATGCATTCTCGGGAGTATTGTGCCGTTTCACCCTAGTTTTGATGAAAGCCTGAAACCTTTATTTTTTCGGAAAAGTCGGTGATTCGAGTCAGTGAAAAACAGGATTGCCAAGCTTATGAGGTTCTAGTTAAAGTTTCGGATGATCATGGCTAAAATAGAAACCATTAAGAAAAAAAAAACATCAGGCAAGGTTTTGAAGCTTCCATTTCGTTTCCCGAAACACCTGCTTCAACAAAATGAGAAATTGTAACGAGTCAGCCATCCAAACTGGTTAACTACACTACCCAATACGATCCCTACTTATCTACTCCTGCCATAACATGCTCTAACCCGGAATGCTAATAGGGAAGTTAAACAAATTCCAGACAGGTAAAACTGGAAAATCCTTTTATTCTCAATAAAATGTTTCGCATATGGATGGATGAATAAAATTGCCCCGGAAGCACACGACCGGTTTTACGGTTGTACAGGAGAGTACCGGGCGCACATGCCTGAAGAGCGGGTTCGTGTGTTTCCGGGGAAATTTGGTTCATTCATCCGTATGCGAAACATATTAGTGCGAAGAAAAACCAGTATTTTCGGGCCTTGCGTCCTCTTTCTGAAAGTTAACCTTGCCAGACCTACAAAAATCCTCTGACGAATTACTGTGTGATTCTTAAACCCCCTTACCATCCATTCAAGCTCGTAACCATTGAAATGAGATTCCAGTGAAAAATTCTTACTTGCGTTTGCAACTTCTTCCACCTATTTTACTAGAAAACGCCGATTTGTTTCGATCAGATTTGGTCGACATTGTATATTAGTACCTTTTGGCACCAGAACAACAGTGTAATCTTGAGTAATCTCGGACAATGAATAAACAAATATATATGATATATATGGTATCAGCGACACTGTTACGTAGTGTTTCATTGAAGATATACAACGACGAGTATCAACATGATAACACTCAGTGTTTGAAAACCTAACCCCTAACAGATGTATACTTGCTGTCTGGCTGACATTTTAGACACAGCCATCCAAGTTACGATAGTCTATTGTGTGAAAACTGTTTCAGTCGACTGTGACTAAATGAAAATGTTTCTTCCGCTTACAAATAATTTTGATTCTTTTTTTACTGGATTTCATCTGAATGAAATAGTGGATGTTTTGCGATTTTTAATTCTTCTTTATGAAATTAATCGCCCTATTTCCTCGGTTTATGAACAGAAAAGGCTCAAGTTTATGAGCAGATGACATCTGGTTTCATTTCTTATAGACTTCATACGGACAAACTGATGTGCTATTGTATGCGGTCCCTCAGACTCCATTTCAGGTTTTATGTTTTTACTATTCTTTCCTAAGAGAATGATAGGGGCATTATTCAAAAACATTGTGTGCAAACGGCACTTCAGTGATATCACAATATTTAATGACTCGGAAAATCTGACTCGCCCACCACTACCACCACTTACATTTCCCTGTTTCAATTTAAGGTAAGTAGAACAAATTTGGAATTGTTTTTGACATCAGGAAATCAAGAAGATCATGTGTCACACGAAAAGGATGTATTCAGATTAAAATCTTCTGAAGTGATCAATACATAGAGTTTTCACGTTTTATTTAGATGCCATTTAGGCGAGCCTGGATGGCGACGCTCTGTCATGGAATCGGAAGAATTCCTTTCACGGCTACACTTATCGGCGAAACGGTGGAACAATGGAGTTATCTTGACAAATCTGTCGAGATTCATGCTGAAACAATATCCTACTTAGCCTGGTCCAGTGAACACCGAAAAGGTGGTCTACCTTAAAATGTAATTTAAAAGCAATGGTTTATCTAGAGATTCACTACGAAAACAGCAATGTCGGATTGGAAATTTCTCTTCTGAGTTCCATCCATTGCGCAAACTATAGCTTCCGCTTCATTCTTTATTTCTATCTTCCTTTGAACTTTACTACTGCTTAATTAGGCAGGTCGAAGACATTAGTAGCTGACTGCTGATGTGGCCAAAAAAGAGATTAAACTATTAGTTATTCCCACCGAAATTCGAGATAATCAATCGCAAACACGTCGGCAAATAAACAGTATTAACAGACTTTTTTCACCAAGACCAAACTAAGCGATGATGATTAGATTAAACCATCCACTCCAGAAATCAATAAAATATCATTCTGATCCATCAAAACACCCTGGATTTGCTGTCGAGTTGAGCGTCAGCATCATATGGTGAATAATTTCATGAAAACATATAATCTCCTACTACTAACATATACCAAGTAGCCAAGCTCTGTAGGTCATTCCCAAAGCCTTCGATGTACTTACACCACCTGCAGAGAAGTCATCTAACAGTAAGTGTCGATTGTTGTATGCTAGCGGTCCGTGGCCTCATAGATCACTAACGGATAGAAGCAACATCCTATGGTGAGGTTCAAAAAACTAATTAAAGCATTCTCGGTAGCTCAGTGATCAAGGCGTTCGATCCAGGATCGCTGGTCCCGAGTTCGCGTTCCAGCTCGGATCCGCGGTGGATATGCACTGCTGATGATTCCTTACAGAGATGAAATAGCTTCCGTGGTTCCTTAACGGCTAGTTGAGCTGCAACATCACATAGTGAACGATTTCATGAAAACATCTGATCTCCTACTGTTAATATCTGCTCTTATGTTTACTTTTTTTTACCAATCCCACTCAAAACATTTTCGCTTTATCCTGGACTGACCACTTTGGTCAGTGTTCTAACCATTGTCTGCCTCCGAGAACGGCATGTGTGCAGGTATCGAGGTCCCTAATGCACTCTATTCTGCGAGACAGACAATAAATAGAAGACTGGTCTAGGTGGTCAGGCCATGACCTGGCGAATAGCAGGAAAACTTTAGCCAGTAGACTGTCCTGCATAGGATGGAGTCTACGATATCCCCACACACAGTGATTGACGGTATGGTCAAGCGCCACATTTGGAGATAATCCTGCATTTAAAGTGTTTCTGATTCTGTTTAGACTTTCATCTTATGAGCTTACAAAATTTCCCCTTCTATTATTTGATATTGCCACTTGGCAACCAAACTCAGAGCAGATCAGTGATAGTTTAATTGTTAGGCATAGTGGACTGAACTAAAAGAGTCGATCTGCAGGGTAAGGGACACGTACAATGTCTATTCGATCGACTGAGCTACGTGACCCAATGCCCGAAGTCTTCTCCTGGAATACTGGGAGGATTATCCCACTACTTTCTGACAATACTAGGTAAAAGCCGGTGTTCGAACGTCAACAGTCTTTGTATGTCTTCTGTCCACGAAGACCATGTTTGTGAATCCTATAGCAATGCTAACCCGACTTCTGATCGATAATCGGGTATCGCGCCAATGCCACATTTGCCACAAATTGTTAGGCACAAATCAAGCCTTCCGTGTGAGACAAGACATTTCGTCGTTTGCGTGATCACCTGGTGCGGTGTTACTGTAGGAATAACAAAGGTTATTAACTTCGTTCATCTGAATTCCAAGAAAGCAGTTTAGATTCAACGGAATCCAGTCCGTCACCAGTATTCTGCATTTCATAGATACAAAAGGCATCGCAAGCATACTTACAATATCGTTCAAATGATGGACAAAAATCTAGAAATTGCCTTTACTTCACTGAGAAACACAATATCACCCGGATACTGTAACTCAGCTAATGTTCTCTCTTAGTAAATACCATTGCTACCGTTTGCACTTGAGAGTGAGATGATTTCCGTAATTATCTCAACAGAACGGCCAAAAGGATGGATGAAAATGGGCCAACTCGAACACCATTATTTTCTTGCGGTGAGCTCAAGTGAGTGATCATCGCAAATGCGCACTCGGATTTGGCAGTTCTTCTACAGATTTTTCTGGCGCACGCTTCAGCGGCAGGCAGCGCCACAGATCAGCACCATTTTAGGAGTTGAAAGCATCAGTGAGATCACGACAGGTGACGATTACTGGCCCACGGAGTGTGGGCAAATGTACTAAATCAGTCATATAGAGTCGTGGTCTATTCTACACTACCTGTTCTGGTCGATCCGAGTGATGCGTATATATTCTTTGACGACAGTAGGTAATCGAGAAAGAAATATGCCCACGGGTTGTTTGAATGTATTGCCTATCACAATAGTTTTTATGCGATTTTCAAGTGAGGGCCGATTACCTTTGTGACAAATCGACATGTAGTCGCTAATATTATGCTATTTCCTACATAGTGATTTCAAGATCATTGTTAATCTAACCATATTCTCTAAGAATCAATGCGTAATTTGATACTCCTACAAGAAATCAATACTAAACTGTGATTGCTATATTGGTTTCAGAGTGAAAAACCCACGATACCTGACTGTTCATTCCCGAGAAGAATTTCGGGAATGAAGGCCTAAGTTGCAAGTCCCAAGATTTTTCGGCGAAGCGCTGATAATAGATATCAAGTGGATGCTCTTTATTAGGAACTTGCGAACTGAAAGCTTTGCGTGTGTCTTAATGCGCACGGTAGCTCTTTTCGCGGAGTATTCTTCCAAACGCCATCACCAAATAGTTTTTTCCACCTGACCAACTTTGTCTGCAATATAAGGATCCTTGGGCTGGTGACCTGAATATCAGTGTGCAGTTTTGCCTTGAAACTAGATTGTGGACGTCGCCGTTGTACGAAAATCATAAAGTTTGTTTATTTTAACTGGCTCTCTGTCACAAATTAGACCTGTAAATGTATCATTCATTTATTCTGGAGCATCCGGTAAGTATCACCTCGAATCTCAATTTTCGGTATTTTGATGATCGTGGAGGGTAAATTTTGACCCCGATCTCCGGTGAATAGAAAAGCCATATGTGTAACTTTCCCTGTGGGCAGACGGCTAAGCATAAAAGCTTGCTGGTGGCTTCCGACTGTGGGAAACACTGCCGTTGGAAAATGTTGCCCATTAGTCCAAAATCGATGGTTAGATGCCTAGTGTTCGTTCTCAGAGGGTGCACACTTTCCCGCGGTTCTGGTCTCTATTCACAGCACACGGGACAGGACATCAGTTAACAAATCTAAAGGATCTCGGAACCAGAACTCTGAGGCAATAACTGATCAGAATGACAAACAAATGGGAAACATGACCTCCAAAACAAGCTAAAATGACAGTAGTAAATTTTAGCGGCCAATCAAAATAGTAATGAGAATAACGCTTTGCGAATTAGCAACAATAGAAGGTTGAAGCTAGAGACGTCTTACCACAGACTTCTCTGTCGTTTAGATGTTTTTAGCTATCTTTCATTTTCCGGCATCTGTTTTCTGGTGGTTCCAGAAAATAGCTTAGTAATTTCCGGGTTCATTCTAACAGCCCTGGTCAAAGTGGAATAAATACACGTTTCTGATTCACTCATATCGCAAGTAGCCATATCGCGTGTGAATCGTCGAGCCGAGTCACCTGAATGGGTAGCTCATTTTGAGGAAATTCAACAGCTGTGTTAGCGAAAGAAAATATGACCCTTACTCCAACTCAAACCATGGCTTGCAAGTGATAGCCACGAAATGGCACGCAACGATCATAGGCCTAATGAATGGGGAAGTCGGTGGGGCCAATCAGAGCAGGGCACCCTATTGCTTTCAATTCACAGCCTGTTTTATTTTACTTTCACCAGTCCAGTCGTTATAGGGCAGTTCTCAAAATGATGCTTTGTCAGCAAATAACTGACATGAAAAGCAATGTTTGACCTGAATCACGCTGAGGTGTTATCAGTTACTGCCCTGAAAATTCTTCATCGTTTTCTGTTATTTGTGTTCTGCGGACTCAATGGAGTTTTCACTAATACTATGATTTCCATTTTATGGATAATCGCTGAAATACGGGAAACACGACACGAAATTGTATCAATGAAACGAAACAGGAAATTCCGCATGATGGAAACGAATGAACTGCAGTTTAATGTCCTTTTGAAGGTGCATATTTATACGAATTATTGACGAAACAGTCAGTAAAAGTTTCTGAAAGCTAGTTTTCACGCCATATTTGTCTTCTTATTTACTTGTTCAAGTTCTAATTGTTTTATTTTTCTGATGATTTAAACTAATATCAGTTTAACCATCATCCTAAGACTGAGAGAAACAAAACCTAATACGCAGTCGTGATTCTAGGGTATACGCATGTACCGTGGTTCCGGTGTTTTATGTCTTGGTAGTATGCTTGTTTTACTTTTCAATGAGGGTTAGCAATTCTATTAGGATCCCATACTCGTTTGGGAGTTTCTTCTTTCCCAGCACTTGATAAGTAAACAATTTTCATATGGTTTTCAAAGGCCGGTTGAGTGTCATTGTTCTCGAAACTGAACCCTGTGAAAATCAGGTTACAGTCGTATCCCGCTAATATTTCAAATTTGGTTAACGAAAAACCTTAGTAGGATAAATTTATTATGCTCGTAACAATCAAGAAAGCAAGATCTTTAATGTAACTACTCGATCCCATCACTATCTCGTTAAAGGAGTTAGGAAAAACTAGGAAATGAGCGGAAAATGTTTTGATAAAAAAAAATGATCAGCATGTCTTTTCAGTTGAACTGTTTGACAGTTTCTTTGGTACATTTTAGATTCCAAATCGACTTCGAGCAAATAATGTGGATTTGGCAGATGGGTCGCCCGAACGGGCTTGGTACACACACACACACACACCAGGGGTGAGGGATGCAAATATGAGTTAAACTTGAAGAATGTCCGACCACAGTGCACTAGTCATGCTGACATTTCAGTTCTGTCATTCTATACAAAATGTCGTCACTTCGTCATAGTTTGAGACTAGATCTTGGAAGTGGATGGATTGCAATAAATAGTTAATTTAATTCCGCGGAAGCCCAATCAGAGACCAAGAAAAATAGCAGAGCACCATCACTCCATTGTGAACATTTTGCCAAAAGACTAGACTTTTTCTCCATCCCTTTGACTTATCTAGCATGTAAAAGCCTACTAAAAGGCGAACATTTGAGCCTGGTGAACTGGCCTGGACAAATCAGTTGCATTGCAATTCAATATCTGTATTGGCAATTCAATGCCTAAAAAGCCTGAACCATGTTATTGGGCTTGGCTCTGTGAACGATTTTCACCAAATTACAGTGAAAATGCACCATCTGTTAAACTATCCGGAGGAGCTAGCGTCTCTGCAAGTATATACTAGCACGTGACTATTTGGTTCACCTTTGTGGTCCGGACATCAGGCTAGCATCGCCCCTTTTCATAGTATTATGATCAACTTCTGTTCCGCTCGACAAGCACGGCCGCACACAAAGTAACCCGATATGTCTTACCTCAAAGTTTGTTTTGTCGAAGGACATTGGTAAAGACCTACGCCAACGTTTTGTGGAGGTGTATGAGCATAGTAGGAATCAAATCTATACCACTTACTTAAGAACAATGGGATTGTGGAGGATAAAAGAAAGAAAAGACCGGTGGTTGAATTGACTTGTCTGATAGCTATGTTAGCTAATCGACCGACGATCGGACACGGCCCAAAAGAATACGGACCCTTTTGTGCAATAGTTTCTCTGCCTTCATTAAAACTATAGATTAGTTTAGTTCCAGTGATGGAACAACGCAGGTTTCCAGGCCACCCTAGTCTCGTCAAAAAAGTTATATAATCGTTCCCTCTTTTGTAGTATGCTTTTTTGAAATTTTGTTGACTTCCTGTTGTTGAACCCTCTATGCGTCCTCTACTAATTTCGCCTAAAACCATCGATCAGCTAAGATAAGTACAAGTGTGCTTCATGGACCGAAATATGATGCATTCGTACAGACCCGTCCAACAAATCTGAAAAAAATCTGAAGAATTCACCCTGATATAATACGAATTCACGCAATTAGTTTTTATATGGGCGGTAAGTTTGATATCGGAAGACGAAGACTGCTTAAGAAAAAGCAATTTGAAACTATCACAAGGCCAGTGTTTGCACTTTTTACTAGCATCTGCGAAAGGTTTACAGATTGAGGTGGTGCCACACATGTAACGAGCAAATTGTGTCTATCAAAAGTAGAAGCAAGACGAATAATTGGGACATTGAATTTGCCTATCACGTATGATCAATTATAGTTTGCATTGTGCAGCCACATATAGTAGGACGTGCACAGGGGATGAGATTTGGTCGATCTTTCAGTACGGACGTCAAGTTGAGTTTGATAAATTTTTCATTGAACAAAGAATGTAACGAGAAAAAAGGAGCATGAACACAAACAACTTAGCAATAGTATTAGATTTCTATTGAGATTCGTAACACGAAGGTCATCACTTTTCGGTGTTATAGAGAACGTCCCCCAACAGACAGCTCGTCTTCCTGTGAATGTGAGTTTTTCATCGTTCCACTAATCTGTTAAATTTTCTAAAAGGGTTCTTTTTTAACTGTGTAACCGATTTTGATAAAGTCAAAAAGTAGCCCCACTGTCGAAATCAGGAGAACCCATTAAATTGATATTTCGCCCATGCCAAATTGCGAACTAAGTCTCCGGAATTTGCTGATGACGGGACTAGCAAACCTCAACTGCGGTTTCCTCGCTTTAGTTTTGGTCTGTGCAACTAGTGAACTTGCACCCACCTAATTTTTCTCGATTACTACCTCAGGAATGCCAACTATCGAAAGAGGAGAAAAGGTGGAATAATGAAAGGTAAACTGCAAATGAATAGGTCGATCAACTTTGCAGATGATGGCAGATTTCGGATGCAAGAACACCAGTGACTGAGACAATGAGGCGTATCGCGTGCTATATTCAACCAAAGCTTGGGGGATCTCGGAGATCCAAACCTGACAGATGCAAACAGGACGATTCACTAGTTAAAGATATCATGTATTTGTGTCATGCGTTCAGCCGGCCATCTCGAATCGTCTTCCGAAAATCACCCACCTCGAAGAGCAGCTTACAAAGAGGCAGTTGTTCTGCGAGGATGTGCCAAACAAATCCCAGCCATTTTAACCTATTCCGATTCATTGCCCGTCTTAAAGACTGAATCCTAGGATACAGTACCTTACGCCTAGCCGGTGAGTTACTCACATAATTCTCCCACCTTAGTCTACCATTACTACGATGAAAGCGGTTTGCAAATACTCGAAGACTTCATACATCCTCTACCCCTAGCCACCATGTTCCGAGGCAACAGAACAATAACGAGCTCACTGTTGTAGTGTACACCCTACCTTTGATCGACAATCAAATGTCACGATGACATCACAGATCCCTTATATTAGAGAATATTGATTGGGCTTTATGAATGCGTGAAGGCACTTCATGCGATATACGGCCACCAAATGAGATATGCCACCACGTCATCCAATCGTCCCCTTGGAAGGACAAGATTTGGCCTCGAGCCAATCCAATCCTGTAATAGCATTTTACACTTTGAAAGTGCAACATTCATCCCCTAAATACCTACAGTATAGTTCAGTCGATCGAGAAAATCGTACAGTTTGCCTAAATTTTTACTTAATTGCACAACATCTCCAGCATATTCGAAGTCAGGCAGACTTCTGTCTGAGCATATATCAAAGACACTATTATCACTATCCACTTTGTTCCAGGCAATGGACATCGTAGTTCTGACTACCCTATACGACGACCTATGCGTTTTAGAGTTCATTGAATTCATGTTGTTCATGGCGATTCGCGAAAGAATACTGCTAGGTATTCCACCGATAAGCAGGAGAAGGTCTGAGGTTTTCAACCAAATCCTTCGAGTCTCATGAGAGCCTCTCGTCAAGGCATCAGGGAATGGCTGAGTGCAAGTTCATCTACTGCGGTCAACTATTCTTCCATTTAATCTTCTGATTGAGTCGCCAGCCTACATCGGTCCGCTGCATGAGAAACCAGAATCTTATTTCTAGTCATTTTCTATAATTTTAGTTATTTTAACATGAAACTGTTTTCGTTCTCATACTTGCAGCCTGGTGTACTTATGGCTAAAACAATAGTCTCCATGCCTTAAAGTGCACCTTCTGTAACACTTTTCGTAGCTTAAGAACCGGGTACTACAGTTTAAGCGTACCGCACCACAATTTAGGATTAAACTTCTGCGGTTAGTCAGTGACTTGTTGTCTTTTAATTCGCACAAGCAATCACTTTCACATTGATGCAAATCTTTTTGATTGTGTCGGAACGGACCCAAGAACTACATGTATTAGTATAGGTCAGAAAAAAAGGATAGAAAACGAAGAGAACCGGGTGACAATAATATTCAGCAAACTGCGTTACTATCAAATCTGCTGTCAATAATCTCAGCTATTACCATGGATGTTTGCGAATATCCGAATCTGCTGACATCAAGAATGCCTTGTGAATTTCTGAGCGCGATAATTTGAAATTCTAGAAACTACAGTAGACATCTTTAGAAGCCGAACAGTAGCGCATATTCCCTGGGATTACGAGTGGTTTTTGCGTCACGTTATCGTTTCGTATTAAAATAACACTCACAAATTAGATCACAAGAAATACATTTTGGAAAACAGCGTTTTGTATTGAACTTCCTTATACTAAGGGTAAAATTAATGCTAGGGAACGGTTGTTGCTGGAATAATGTCAAACAGTATTATGGAACACTGATACGTTAGCTTAAGCAACCGTGAGGCGGTTAGACGGCACTTAACAGGTTATCTCTATATATTCGGCATATGTCTAATGCTTCCGTACACGGAGACTTGATTTCCATCACAATAGCCAAAGAGTCGAGGCAGGCAAATGGGCTAAAGAAGTGAGTTGTAGTGCAAAACGTATGGCGGGATGCCTGGAGTATTTTACAAGGCCAACAAGAAGGGTCTCTTCTAATCAAAGTAAAACCAAGTCATATTCACCTCTTGGCTAATAGTGTCCGAAGTCGGTATGGATGACAATTCTGAAGAAAAATAGGAATTTCTTGTGCAACATTTCCTTAGAAGACTCTCAGCTCAAACTGTCCATCGATGTTCCTATGAGAAATGGTAAAACAGTGACTTAGGAGATAAGCATCTTAAAAATTCTGTCTGTATTCTTTTACCAATGAAATGGACAGACGCAACAAACATAATGAACCCCGACTATCCGTACAACCAGAAGGGTTATCTATGTTGCAAATCTCCAAGTTTGTTTCAAGTTCAAACCAATTCAGTGCCTCCGAATAAATGACCAATTTCCGAATTTTGCACCCCTGTTATATGCATATTTGGTAACCTGTGAAACTTTTCACATGAGCAAGAAAATTAGACGCGCATCCTAATGCCTCCTTCGATGTTATTCAAATTGGCCTAACACTGGGGCACTAAGTTTGTCTCATTCACACACTCCAGGATCAAACCACTCGGTGAATATAACAAAAGCGGTCCGTTCGGTTCACAGGTGTGAAGCCAGTACTCAAAGTCACTCGCTAGTTGGATTTTATTCAAATGTGCAGGGGGTCTTGTGTATTCTTTTTACAGATCCTACTTTATATGCTGCAAAATCAATTGGCATAAGCATTCAAGGCTAACTTGCGGTATTCAGCATGAACTCACAAGTTACATTTATTAATTTTAGTCCGTAATTAGATGTGGATTAATTGTGTATATGTCCCTCGAGCACGAGTCCTTCTATTGACCGCACCATCTTCCTAATAATCTCAGTTAATTTTTTGTCATATTCAACCTGATGCGGTGGCTTGGTTATAAAAAGGAACAGTTTTGTTTGCCACTCCACGGTACCCTCGAAGCAGCTTGCCTCGACTTCTGATAGAGCTCTTCATCAAATCTACAGTTTCATAGAATCATAATGTGAACAATCTAAAGATTAATTATTATTTTTGGAAGTAAACATGGGCTCCCTACTCTTTAGTCGCCATTTTACTATCGTTCCTCATTCGTGAAAATCGGTACCCACTCCGACGAAATATCGTTACCAATATGCAAACTCGCTGTCACGAGGCGACCTAATCCGGTTTTCCCAATAGAAGAGTAAACTGGTCGGTCTGATCCTGTTCTCATGGAGCTGAAATGTGATCAGTGTTGTCTGGATTCATTTATGCATATTTATTGTAAGTTGCACGGATTGTTTGTATATCATCCGTTTATCTTCCATTGGACGCACCCTGATCAGTTTTTGTGAAAGAGGAACATTATTACCCAATTTTGAATGCTTTCGGCAGAAATCTCGGTAGGTCTTACGAAATTACGGCATTATGTGTGAAATGCCAGACAACTACATACATCCCAAATGTCAACTAGCCGTTTACTGGCACACTGAGATCTTTCAACGATTACATTGAGTCCTATTTCTTAAAATCATACATTCGTAGTTTTTACGTTATCACAGGGATTAGCCGTGTTGAACGGCTGAAGACGTGGAATTTTTTGATGTATCTTGCCCCATTTTTCTATTCTAACCCATTCAAGTAAGTGCTATAATAACCTCTTCATTTAAACGAGATTATTCTGCTAAAAATATCAACACAGATTGCTACTTAGTACATCCTTAATACGATGTTCCATTGTTGAGAGTCTGCAGTTTATGATCTTTTCATTGAATAATTAATAGCAACTGGGTCATGGACAGTGACTGAAAGGTACCGTTAACAGATTCGGGTCATCTAACTGTCATAATAGAATATTGAGCTCTCAAAATGCTGCTTTCTATTCCAATAATCATTCCAGAACATCTCGTCAGATTGATATTTGGGTCGTTTAGGGGTTACTCAAAGTCTGACACAACTGTATCCATGCGCTTCCTGCATTTGGGTTGAACATGGCGTGGATTATTTTCAGTCCAGAGAGTTGGATGAACTCCAGTGATCGGTAATATGTCGTACTAAATTGTTTGAGCAGAGTTTGGTTGTTAACGGTCCCACTTCAGATGACTTCTTCTGGCCTCTAAAAAGGACAACATAGACATGTACTGATCTTCCAGTGTTTGATTCTATCAAACAAGAAAACATCAGGTCAATCTGCAAAAATCTGATCGTAAAAAATAATCAGGTTGAGTGCCAATACCAATTCATCGGGTTAACTTAATCGTGAACGCTTCTACATCCCTATTTTTCCGTTGGGGAAGGGATATCACAAGTTATTTCGGTCTTTTGGCCGAAATGTGTTATGCTTTTGGGTGTGATCGTAGAATCTTATTCGTTTAGATAAAAACTCGGTCCACGGTGGACAAACCGTTGAGAATGTTTGGCTTCATAACAAAAGTCAGCGTCTTGTGGGACGACGAACTGGGTATACTTTTATTCCCCAGTAAACCCATCGTAATCAAAGTGATTGGTAATTTGTCCGAGTTTTGGGTGTAATGGATAAACATTCTGATGAATGATTTTCAGTCGAATGAAATTAGGATGGTAGCCTCAATCAGCTGGGCGTCAAACAATGTGTCTATCTCTCTTATTTATGTGTCATTATTTGGTTTTGTGAAGTAGAAGGCTGGATATTGTTTCCGTTTCTACTATACTTGATGGAGATCCTGTCGCCACCTGAATCTAATCATGCTTTGTAGCCGAAATTATCAGGGGTATAGAACTTTGCCTCCTGCCACCATACTTCACGTTCAAACATGAGGTTTATAAACAGACGGATGGTATGGCCATGGGATCGCCCATATCCCCATCGTAGCCAACCTTTTCCTACACTCGGTTGAATCAAAAGAATGGGGTTTATTCAACCCCCACGCTTTCACGTACGCTACGTCGACGATACATTTGCAATCATCAAGTCGGCACAAAAAGATAGTTTTCTTCAAACTCTCAACCAGCAATGCAAATCCATTAAGCTCACAATGGAGTCAGAAGACACCAGTAGAGTCATCAGCTTCTTAGGTTGTCAGCTGAAAGTTAATAACTCACGAAAATTCCATAGCGGCATTCACAGAAAATCCACACATTCGGATAGGTATTTAGACTTCAATTCAGCTTATCCACAATGCGTGAAACAGACACTTATTTCCTCGCTAGCCAACAGAGTTCAAAAGCTATGAAGTGATGATACCGAACGTAAAGAAGAACTAAGACGTATAGACGATATCCTGCAAGACAGTCACTATCCGCCACGTCTCATAAGAAAACAACATAATGGCCTCCGTCGGAAATCCGTACCAACCAGGCACTTCGGTCCTCAGTGACTTTGATATCCATACTTTCTTCCGAATGGATACTGCGTTGAAACGCCACCTATCAAAGGCTAAAGATCAAGTCGGTATGCAAGACGAAGACAAATGCATCTACAGAATCAGTTGCAAGGCATGCGCAGCAGAATACATTGCGCAAACTAGCAGACAGCTGATGACACGGATAACAGAACACAGAAGGAACGAAAAGTACAGACCTTCGGATAAAGCGGCCTTATGAAAACGGGCGATTCAGCCATCGCTCTGCATGCCATAGCAGAGGGACATAACATAGATTATGAAAACACAAAAGTACTCCAACGTGAATTCAGAACCTGTGCTGAACGTAAGTTTGCCGAGGCTCTGGCGATAAACCCCCACCCCACATGCACCAACCGGAACGACAGAGCAGAGATTTCGGAGATATGGACGGCTCTAACATCTTTGAGAAACGAACATTCCAAAAGGTGACCTCGCTAGTTGACCCCACCACCACGCCATACTTGCCAACCACCTTCCTGATTACCTCCGGTATGCCGGATCTTCATGGAATACCGACTGAGGTTGGTCTCTGTTATTGCGTTTGTAAGATTTGTCGCTAGGAGTAAAAACGAAGGAAAAGGAAAGGCCGGCGGTGGCCAAGAGGACAGGGTCGAGGCTTTTGGACGTGAAGGTTGTGAGTTTGAATCCTCAAGTGAGGTGGTACATTAATTTTATCCATTTGGAGGGATCCACAATCTCATCGAATAAAATCAGCTGAAATATTGCTCATCACAGATTGTATGTACATAAAACTTTTTATACCAGTTTCGCACACAAAAATGCAGATGTTAGTTGGACTGATCGGCCTCGCTTATATCCCGGTCAGCTAACCGGTCCCGAATTTCAGTTTTCTGTTCTGTGGATTTTGCCCCAAGCCCGCTAACTTTTTTTACCAAGAGTTTAGTGACCCATATTGGTCATGGAATCATTCGACTGGCTGCTTCATGATCATACGCGTACGCGCACCCGCTCATGAGTTTCCGCTTATTGCAGGAATCATGTTCGACTCACTGATATATCCGATATTGATAATCTGACATTGTGAAGGATTCAGTATGACTTTCAAATCATCCATATGGTAGCAACAACTTCCAACTTACTACTATGAAACCCTGCAAGCGATATGCATCTGTTTCACGTCCGTCGGGAATCGTCAATAATGAAGGGCTTTGGTGCTGTAAGGTGAATCTTATAAACATCTTATTTCAGCTATATAATTTATCGCAAGCTGTGACAGTAGGATTGCTACCGAAATGTTTGTGTGCAAGACATCTTGTGTTCATTTTTGTTTCATTTCTGACTGCATATTTGGGCGGGGTTTTAAAGTTTTCTTTATAAATGTTTACCTGGTAAAAAACGCATTTCTAGGTGTTACCTGAACTTGTCTGACAATGCAAAAGCCGAAATTAGGAAAGTTGTCATGACTGATTTGTACCATGTGCTGAGGAAGACTAACCAGAAGGAGTGACATTACCCGAATGGGTTTGACATTTAGCTTGAAGCGATTGCTGAAGGAAGACGCGTCGACCAAAGTGGGAGCTTTTATTGTCCAGATTGCCAGTGCCTTCAAAGTTCCGACGGGACCGTAATCTGTGTTCCCTTTTTGTTCGATCGTTCTTTGCGCAATCACCTGTAGGATCCGTGCACATGTGCCTTCGTGCTTACATGCGCCTGCATGTTTGGCTAGGTTTGTCCATTAGTTTACACTAGGCCTTATCCTTGCTAGTCCTACCCTGTCTCCCGTACACACTCGGAAATGACATTAGTCTCTTTTGCCTAATGCACTGATATCAATCTTCTGGACGTGCAGCCAAACTGATTCCGGCATTTCTGAATCAACTCTCCAGCATTCCTGGTGGTCATCTAATCGTTTGACCATGAGGCTACACGGTGTGATCAAGTGGTGGTGCAGTTTGACAGGGCCCACTGGATGTTTTCGCCTATTTTCTCAACTACGCGTACTTAAACCTGAAAAAAGGTTGAACCAGTGTAAAATGTTTGCATTATTTGATTATTCCTGTACCCCATTCACAGATGAATGCAGTTTGCACTCATTTCTCAGCCGTGGTAACCGGTCGCGGCCAAACATTGTTAAATTTGCGCATGAAAATGCCTCTTCATGTTTGAGAAACTTGTTGGAATTTTCAATCAAATTTCACTAAAAAAACCGCAAACTGATGATTTTTTTTCTTTGCCTTCAAATGAGATCGATTAGTCTTTGATTAATTGCTTAGTATCACCGCAGCGATAGCTATATCGAATAGCATCTAGAAGTTCCTGAAAGAACAAAAGAGGTATACTATTTTGTGTGGTTAACTTTGCTAAACTGAATAGTACAAACCACGAAAATATTTGGGTTGAGCTGAACTATGCACAAACATTTTTCTTAAGTTCGGTAGGAAAATTTAGTCTCATTGTTGATGACATATGCAGTGGTCAATATTAGGTTACGTAAAGAGGATATAGTGCCGTAATGAAGGATTCGAACACTCAACTCATTTCACTTTTGACATCAAAAACTGAATGGTTTACTTCCACCGACGGTGTTTTCCTTGCTTCTGCATAACTCACTCGCCAGTAAAAATCACGACATCACTGCACAGTAATTTCACCTTCACCCCCTCAGGAATAATCAGAATCTTGTATTATTTTCGACTGCATCAAAAGAAGGATTCGGGGTGTGCCAGGTTATGCGGGCTAGCTGAGAAAATATTCCTAAAGTCCTCCATTATACCATGCTATACATGATCACAAGTAGATGATTACGCTTGGTCGGTTCCTGTTCCGTATGACCATAACGAAGGGACTCAACGAAAGACAAAGTTCATACCAGTAATTGCTTGGTTGATTTCTTTATAGGATTTGCTCTTCCATTGTACCCGAATCTAGTTTATCACCATTTCTCTAGTTTAGTCAAAGTAAAAATAAGAAAATATTATGCTGGCGAAATCATTCACATCCTTATTATAAACAGTCACCTAATTATCATAACCACTAAACCAGTTGCTAAATCTCCGCTCCGCCAGCTGTATACTTTTCATTAGATGTGCGTCTTGTATTCATCAAATTCAAATGGTATTTTCGATCCATTTTACTGGATACGGCACCATCCCGTCGTTATCTGAACACTACGGGAATCAGGTAACTAATGCTATAGGCATAACTAAAAAGTACCAAGTGAAAAATATTATCAAAATCTCAGACTACCTGATCAGTCAGACGGTCTTTCAACCCCAAGACTTGGATGTACAAAGATCCATACAAATAAGCGATTAGGTAAAACTGAAATGACTTACAAAGGGACCAGAGAGGTTGGAAATTTTGAAAATCGAAAACAGAGCGTGTGTTTTCTATAAAAGGTGGAAAAATAGCAGCTAGCTGGGTAATCCGAATTACACAGATGATTAATAGTTCAATACGGCTAATCTCTGTCGTTTTTATCCACGCATCTTTATTTCCTTTATCATTGAAACAACAATGTACATCTTTTTCAAGAAAGGGTCTCAGCCATCAGTGTGCTACCACGTGGGGAAGTTGACCGGCATTTGGAGGACTCGAATTTGCGACCTTCGTGTCCAGTTTGAACTATCTTATCAGCTCGACCACCGCAAGGGATGACTGGACAGAGAACCTTGTACGCACATCCGACGAGCGGAAGTAACCCGAAACGTTCCGTCTCTCCATCCCTTATTCAGATCCATTACAGATGACATTTGACTCAAAAATGGGTCTGCAACTTAACTACCTGTACCCCCGCTCTAAATGATTCTTTGAGTCGTCTAAAAGCAGATTATTATCCCCGATATTCAGTGAATGGAGTTTTCGTCGTGAAGAACTCCGCAACCCATCAACTACTAAACCCGGGCATCCGGGAAAGAGAAATCATCACTGACGAAACGAATGGATATTTAATTACCTGTAAATTGTTTCAGGCTTACAAACTGAGAGATACCAAAGTCAGATACTCATGTTTTACGCTGTTTGGAGGACAGCGAGCTTGATCGGTCTTAGTGCATACCTGGAGCTTCGTCCGTGAGATGGAACATACACGCGTTCGAGGACCGATATGAATCATAAAGATTGCATTCCGTCATTCCCCCTTGCGAATTGTGTTGGTATTCGTTCCTCTCATTAGTTTTATTATTGCAACAGAAAATGAGCTCATTCATACACAGGAACTCGTTGCTTGATAGCGATCGATCTATCTAACAGGTCAGTATATTCATGAAGACTGACAATGGTCCCTGATGTTTGGAGTGCGTAAATAGTCGACCGTGATCAGTTCCTCAGGTGGCACACAGGCGACGTACGGACGAAGTTCTATGCTGACTAGCGTGCTGCGCATAAAGACGAATTTTATAATGTGAATAACACACCGTTTTCGCTAGACGCCATCATTCGAGGACTTTCCGGTTAGTATGGATAAACGTTCCTGAATCCCGTTTAGTGCCCTTTAGTTTACCCCTTTCCGATTAAGCGGAGTACGTACATTCCATGCAGTACCGGTAATTAGCTATCCGCGGGATTGTGAAATTCATCGGCCAGGTGGAATAATTTAAATTTACATGTGTTGTGAAGAAACATCCCCGTTAGTAAACTAATAAATTCAAAGCATTCGTCGTTAGTCATGTACGCGAACACGGTACGCGTCTCTATTGTCATCTTTACGAATCACCGCATGGTCCTTGAACAGACTCCTTATCCATATATATTACCCATGACACAAATCAGTGACTAAATATCGGTTCGCATAAATCAGACGCCATCGTTGCTGCAGCACTATTTCTGCATGCACAAGTGTATAGCGAAAATAAAGTTTGAAGACTAGGTGAGCGACCGATGAAATCAACACCGAAAAGCGGTGAACTGCGGGATCAGTTACCAATCTCCAGTGGGTCAGCAGAGCCTCAGATTGGTCAACGACTCGAAGTGTGATTCCATATTTCTATCTCAGACATTACCTTCGGTTATTCAGAATAGCCTAGTACTGACTGAATAACCATGAATCAGTAGGCACCTGGTGCTGTCGAGGGGGAGACAAAAGACTTTGCATAAGCATAGTGAATTCTATAGTGCTTCTGTTCTTTTTTCTTTCTTTCTTCTTCATTGTTTCCCTTCGCGGTGATCCCGGTAGGAATCGATCTGCAGAAAAATTTCTCTAAGTGCAATATAAATAAAACCGTTTAAAGTGTAGCCAATTTGCCGATTTAGTTTGGTAAGGTATTTCGGCAACCGGTAAATTCTAATATTCCATTTTTCTAAGTTTACTTAATGATAAGAAGTCAAATATTTTCGTGATAGTTATCATGGGTAACCAGCTACCAAGTAAACGATTTCATATGAGTTTGTTATCTGATACCACCTGAATCGACGTGCAATGGTCATGGGACAATGCATATTAATGAAAATCTTTGGTTGGCTCATTGTTTGTGTGTATGCCACTGGGGTGATTCTGGGAGGTGCCATCTAATTTGATTTGTCACTAATTTGAGGGATCTGAAATATATATCTTTATTTAAGTTTTTATGTAGACTGGCAGTGATTTTCACATTTAGAACGCAAACGCGCATTGACTTACCTGCGCTTTGGTGGATTGTTCTCACATTTTAGTTGGAACGACGGTTCGGTGAGTTAATCAGTAGAGTAGCCAACCATGAACAAGGCGAGCCAAGGTGAATCCGTTGTAATTACAGTGCAACGAATCACCAAAACAAGCGATGTTTTTATATTCAGTTGCACGGATCTCATTTAAGTGCACAATTTTGAGGACACAAGCGGTGGATCAACAAGGATACATTGTAATTTACTCCCCTTTAAACTGATTGCTTTCGTGATCATCTTATACTATTAAAGTGTCTGTCCGGCGCAATAAAAATACGCATCTCGGAGCGTTGTTATAACAATGTTTTAAAACGTTTTGTATAAGTGCAGCATTTTATATTGGTCTTATGCAATCAGTATACAATTCAGGTTGTAAGTCGACCAGTGTATATTCGCAAGCAATTATCAATGAACTCATTCATCCCGACAGAGGTCCCAAAAAAATCATACTGGAACATTCGATTGTTAACCGCAAATTAAAATTACAATCGCTGACTAGAAGGTACAGAAAATGGTTCATTTTGCAGATCATAACATTTATCTTCAGTAAAAATTCGTGGAAGTTTAGCTGCTTCATTAGTAACGTATATCTATCAATGATTATTATATTTGTGTGCAGTATCTAACCTCTATTGGTTTGCCAGGATGGCGATCAGAATGATAAAGGCCCATGAGCGACGAGTTCTCTTCAAAAAGACCTACGTACGACAACTGCTTGCAGAATCGACCTTGAGATTTTGACTATTTGGAATAGATGTGCAACAGCAGATAACATCAGTTAGGCAAGCAGTCTATCGAGCTCCAGGAACACAGTTTACTGATGAGTCCGAACAAGAATCGTTTTCTTAAACGTGAGTTACGACTTGGTACCATGTGATACATCATTTTTTATGGCAATATAATCCCCCACGGCTCATGTTAATGTGGTATTACTGCTATTTCGCAGGCTTTGTAAACTTGATTTCCTATGAATAGAATCATCATCATCAGTGAAGTCAAAACCAAACTTGTGCCTTGACTACGATAAAGAGCTTCATACCTTCGCATTTCTGGAGATAGGACTATCAAGAAAATTCAGTGGAGAAAGTTTGAACCGAATGGATAAAATTTATGAAATGTTCAAGGGAACAAAATGTTCGTCTCGTGACTTCTGTGATGAAATGCTTTTATGGTCATTTTAGCAGAACTTTGGCGAAAAGACTAATCATTCAAATCATAGTAAGAAAATCTTGGGGAATCATGATTTGATAGGCAGAAGTTTGCCATCATTTACCGAAACAGAAGTCTGGCTCAGTGCAACACCTTGGGGAAAACACTTTGAGCTGTGACGGATGACAACGTGCCAAAATGTTTTGTTTCCAAAAGTCGTTGTCCTTTATCTAAAGTATTACAATAAATTTTGAATCTAACTTACATCCCTGATTATTTGGACCGTCATCGGAAGGGAAACCACCCCACAGTACTTGACGAGATGCATTGTAAGAAAACGAAAAACTAAATAAGAGAATAGCCCTTTCTTCATACTTGTGTTATTGCAACGATAATGTTTCGAAGAGTCTGAATTTATCTAGGTCCTCCAATGAGTTTGTATATGCCGAAAATGGTTTTGCTCATTTGCAAAAAGTAATCCAACCGCTGTCCTAGTTACATCGAACAATTTGGAAAAGTGCTCACCATTGCTTTCTGCTCAATTAGTTGGTTCAATACGTGCTTCAGTCGTCATAATTTTCAGAAAAACTTAAGAGCTAACCAATTAGACACTTTGCGTGACTTTCTTTTTCGAGTCTGGAAATGTAGGCTCATCCAGTCATCCGGTGTTTGACAAGGTCCATTTATCAATTTAGTCCACAGTGGAAGTAAAGCACTACCAGTTTTCCTACATGCTACGATGGCGGCAGTCTTGTTGTCGGTGAAGCTGGAACCATGCCCATGCATGACAGGGCTCTCAATACTAAATTTTAGGTATCATCAGTGTATAGAACAGTATCCTGGAAATCTTGCTGGGCCAGTTGAACATATGGCTGAGAACTAGCGGATAAACTATTCATGATTCCCACTAGAACTAGAATATCTACTCTCAGGTAATACCAAAACTTACTGCCAAGTTGGGCGAGAACTTCAAACAGAACTACGTATTGTTGTGATCTTTGTGACTTAAGCTGATGTGAGAAAACTGTGCAAGTCCAAAATAAAAGTCCGACACTAACATCCAAGGGCTAAAACGTTAGTCCTAGATTATTTCTGGTCAGTCCGTACTCCCCTTTTGGTTTTTTTTCATACAGCTTCATCTCAGTTTCTTCTTTGACCCGATTATCCAAACTCCCATGTGAAACCATCGCCGACTGTTGGAAAATGGATAAGGCCGTTTTCCAAGGAATAATCCGAGGATTACAGGATTTCGGGTCGCTCTTAGAAAGTAACGGAGAACATGGTTCGTAATCGGATACTGACTGAATTTCAACCTGATCCATTGCATATGCACACCAACCATTTTTAATCACAATTGATGCAGTATGTTTCATCCTTTTAATCAGTTGCATGGTGAATCCCCCGTAGAAAAGCAATTTTTCCGACTTTTCCCGGAAATGCATTCGATGATAACAGTATCTTTGGCCTTTCTTGGAGCGCTGATAGAATTCTAAGATAATCTGGAAGAACTTGGAAATGGAGGTCCTTGTGAATCCCGGGTAATGAATATTCTCGAAGGCGTCGCTGCTGCATTCAATATCCATGATGATATTTGATGCTTACCTCCGATCACTGAATTTTAACTGTCAGCTGATAAAGAATGCATTTGAAAACAATCTTCCGTTCCGTAACTTGGAGTAGTTTCAATAGGCAATCTTTTCTTGAACCAGTCGTGTTGAATCGGTGTTCTGTAAGGTAAGGAGTCCCATTATTCTTTGTTCGACTTAGAAAGCTGAAGTCATCTCAGAATTTTGGCCAATTTGCCACTTCATAAATTCCCATTCTCTGGATTCCTTGCCTCGGAATTAGAGCACAACGTTAAGATCTTTCCGATAAATCGATGAAGTCCTTTGCGTATTATGATAGAGATGACGAGGATGTAACTGTTAAAATATCTGATAATTGTGATAGAATTTCGGGCTGTCTTTCAAACAAATAGAACCACCATGACCATTTATTTGCCAAACAAATCTGGACAGTGTTACTTGGTCTGATGTTTGCAGCGCATCTCTGGACGACGTTACATACGAGACAACGGCCCT
>LUCM01000417.1:0-23893 GCA_008360955.1 Fasciolopsis buskii | reverse complement strand
GGGTTTGTTTAACGTTGACTGCCAATCGCGATCGCCATTTGCGCGTAGCTCATGCCGTTTCGCGCGCACGCTCCATTTAAAAATAAATTCAGCATCCCACTACGTCTGACTATATTCCCGTTGTACCGTTTGAATGTCAGGGTTGTCAGTATCGCAATCGTACCGAGCCGTTTTGGGGTGACGCACAAGTGGCCACTAATTTTAAAGGCAAGCAAACGTAATATAATATGCTTGTTAGGACTGTCGGTTCTACAGCAGAGCTCTTTTGACAACTGCTTGCAATTCGCGCCAGAGAAATATTGCCTATATTATAGTTTTCCTTTCCGTCGACCTCGAAACCTCTGTAGGATTGCTAATCATTTCAACCTAAGGCAGACTATCATGAACATATGCACATGAGTTCGGTTCCCGGAAAATGGTGTCACGCTACCATGAGGTCTATGTGTTCTTGGAATCTTGTGGCTGCTTGCGCGAGTCAGTGGCGATAGGACTAAAATGAGCCAGTATGTCTTGGTTGACACATGATAAACTTCGGGTAGCCAGCATCTTTAATGAGATAAGTTGTGCTTTAAAGTTTATATTATTACGACACATGCAATTCACTGGCATGTTATTATACCTCACGGTAGTATCAATATAAAATATGGGCGGACTTGGTTGGTGAATTTTGTTGCTTTCATTCGTTGGTCCGTGATATCTTGGGGTGTTAATAGGCTATTGACCTCAGCAAATTGCGCACCAGTGTCAAGGTGAAATGACAGGAAAGATAAAAATAAATTGTATAATTTTGAATATTGAGTCGTCACTTCCCCATGTTTGACCTTGTAAATTCGCTTTAATTCCACTTTCGAGGGCTGTCACATATTGTACTCTTTTCTCACTCCAGAGAGATTTAGAAAGTGCAAATCAGGAGTCAATGTACCCTTCAAAGTTCCGACCTTATAGGTCCTACGCTTTAGAGACCATAAACGGACAGACATGTTCTTCGGAAGCCATCGCTACTTAACTTTACCTCAAAGGCGTTTCAATATGCATCCACTTCTGCCGGATCTGCAGGGTTGCCATTAACCCCCGCAACCACCTTCTGCAGGTAATTTGCTTGCTTCCGTCCGTTAAAATGTATATCACTAAGAATAACGGGTTTTACGAAACTAACGGTGAACTTCACCGTTAAAGTTAACTAGAGCTCCAAGCCACATGGGTGGCGCACTTGGCTATCCGGACATAAATGGGGGTTGCTCAGTACTCTTTCCACTCCAGTTAATAAGGTAGTCACCGTTTTATCTTGGAGTGTTCATTGTTTATTCTGCGACGCCATTAACCTTCTAAGAGATATAAACAAGCCTTTTTATATCTCAATCCGATAATCCGCATTTGGTGGGATAAAGTGCCCGAATGCTGAAAGTCGAATAACTTTATTTACCATATCTTGCTTCAAATGCATTGTACTGCGCAAACATCGACGTACAATAAATAATGTCACATTTCAGTTACAGCAAAGTTCCTGTAGCTGTTGATTCTGGAGGGTATGGAATGAGAAGCGAATCATGTAGCAGTATGAGAACGGTACTTTGACGGACCGTTATGCAGAGGCTACTTGGGATCAGAAAGAATTTTTCGAGCGAAGTTCTCGCATGCTGATAATTGTTGATCATATAGATTGGGGGTCAAATCAGCTTGTAGTATGAAAGACACGCGGCCAGTTAATGATAGCGTCAGGCTAAGAATGTTAGTCATTTTAAGTAAACCTGGAAATATAACTGGAGAATAGTAAAGAAGTAATAGGCAAGCACGTTGGTGTAGAAATCGGGAGATGTTGCTTTGTTTCACTTCGTAGTGTCGAGGCTTGGTGGTTTGAAATGACAATCGCCGGAGATTCTTTACACAGGCGGAAATGGGAAAAGTTCACTCCAGATTTTTGCTATTAGTAATTCCTAAATATTTCACAGAATCAAGTGTGGTATGTTTCTGAGTTGATGAAAGACCCTTTGGATGAGTAGGCTGACTGAGAGAGAGAATAGGCATGCGAAACTTTTAGTTGTGTCGAAATTTAAACCAACTCATGCAGAGAAATCGTAAACGGAAGAGAGGTTGTTGGGAAAACTTTGAAAAACATTGTTGTTCGAAACGGCTTGAGATAGCAACATCAAAAGAATACTTAAACAGATGACAGGGTGAGCTAGTTGGCAAACGCTGATGTAAGAAAAGACACAATGGGCAAGCACCCCTGAGTTGTTCACCAACGGCTTTGACGTTTTGCCTTCCATTTGCTTGCACTGGGTTTGGTTGTTAAAATAATCCGACAACCATGCTAATGAAGGCCTGGGATAACCACATGTTTTCAGTTTATAAAGTAAAACAGACTGTAGGATGGAATCAAATGTCGACGAATATTTTGGAAAGATGCAACGGACAGATTTCATCGATGCAATTAAGCACTTTCAGATGTGGCGAGTGAGGGATGCGACAGCGTTCAAGGTGGATTTGTTAGATTCATGAACCAACTGAATAGGGTCACTAGGAGGATATATAGCGGAACGCAGGCGCTTAAGCATGGCACACTACGTCAGGTTAAGACCAGCAGATATTAGGGTGATGGGAAAAAGATGTTTTGCTAATGCAGTGGAGCTGCCAGATTTAGGGATGGGAATATTGGGGACAGGTACCAAGGCCTGATGATGTAGGGAGCGCATCGAAAAAGTGATGAATCACGTACCGGTTGTAATTGCAAAACCTGCCTTGAAAAAGACCACCCACGGCGGCGGAAAAGTTAGCGCATTAAATCTAACAAGAAAGCTATATAATTAACATGATATCATTCACAATAATGACAGGTCTCCAACGACCAGCGGTGGAAGGTGAGATTACTGACGAGTTAATTGTATAAGTAAATGCATTCGACAGAGCTACAGCACCATGCTTAAGAGAGCTGAGGAAAGACTGGCAGGACCAACTACTGTGTCAATTTTGGTGGTGCGGAAAAGATCAAGCACCTCTTTTCTAGAAAATACTTGTCACTGTCGTATCAGCATCCTGATCAAATGTGACCTGGGTATAGGTGGAAAGATGGTTGAAAGCACGGCTGATAAAACAGAAACCGATGATTGTTACCAATCAACAGTTGGTCGGCGAATGTGGTATCGATGCATTGAATTTCCGTCTTTATTAGTTTGCAAATATACCGACACCGGCGTTATCATGGGATTTGTAGAAGTGCTTTTTACGTCTTATTAGGGGTTTCAGTATCTCGGAGGAGATACGATCATTTGAGACGAGTGGTGTCTTGACGGGTAGAAAAATTAAACATTGCCTTGACCGTCTGTATGAAACGTTTGTCATTGTCGTTGACCAGCTTGTTCAAACGAGAAACAGGTAGATACGAGTGAAAGGGAATACTGAAGAGGAATACGGTTGTTGTGTGTGAGGTTGCGGAAGCGTCCTCGGATTTGACTTGTTCGCCTGAGGGAACGGAAAGCTGGCCTAGAGCATATCTTAGGCCATAACAAAAGCAGAGAGTAATCGCTACTTGAAATTAGGGTGCGCGGTTTCAGGCAAAATAAAACGGAGTGGTTGATTAGAATTCTTTGTATAACGGAACCGCCTCTGGTGGGAGAAAAGCAGAGACCAGTCTAATCAAGTGCATTCGGTGGTAGGGTAGACGCATGATTAAACTCACTTACAGTGATATGCAGATTTTCCGTAATAGGAGAAACCACAAATACAGGAAAGGATTCGAAAAAGGTGCCGCATTTCGTTACGAACTAAAAGAGGCAGTATATAAGTTTGTTATGATTGTGCTATTATGGCGAGAAAACCTAGGATGACACTGTGTCGTGAGACAGTCAATTCCGTTAAGAGATTAGGTTTAAACAACTTCGGACTTGCCAGACCAAAAGGAGTTTGTCTATGTTGCTAAACCGCCTCCAGCCTTCTCCTTGTTTGAAACTCCGTCCTGCTGATGTAGCCTGAAGCTCTATATGAACACGAGTGAATCAGCAATATATCAGTTCAGCCAATTTTCTTGTATGCAGACGACAAAATTGTGAACATGCACCTGTGATTGAAGTGTGGGGGACAGGTCCGATATTTTCGTAAACAGGGATCGGATAGCGATGCTCAAATAGCCGAAATGGACAACTTGGCTGGAATGGCGCAATTAAGGAATGCCTGCTAGCCGGCATGAGTGCCTCTTTTAGAACGATCAGAAGCTCGTTAAAGTGCAGAAACACGGGACAACAATATATGTGGAGAAACGTTACAGCAATTCAGACCGATTGTTGCGTCGAACGGAGCAATTAATGGGACTAGATTTGGGATCACACAATCAAATGACATAATTTTGATGCATCCAGTCAAAGGGGGAGCGCGTTACAATGTTTAAATTAAGACACTCAAGAGGGGGTGATTTAGAAAAAACCTAGAAAATTCTGAAAAGAATTCAAAAACGCTTTCATGCCAAGTAGTAGTCTTAGTTGCCACTATGAGAATCCAAATATTTTTATTCGCCTGAGGATTGCTTTTTTCGTGTATAAGCGCGATCCCTCTCTTCTTGCGTTGCGCCTTCGGGGACCGAATCTGATTGGCCATTGAAAGGAAAGGACGCAAAGCATGACAAAAGCTTGCGAGCTACTGAGGAAAAAGGAATTAAATGAGAGAGCTGGAGAGGTGATTCCTTGCGAAACCATTTATGAAAAGAAGTAACAGCCATTGGCAGTAGAAACTCAGTGGCCCCAACTTTTGTAACTGCAAATTTTAACTTACCGGGTTTTCAGAAAAGTGGCTGTGGTATGCGCCATCTGGTGGCGAAGTGGCTGTGCCTTGTATTTGTGTACGTGTTAACAGTGACTGACCTATTGCCAGAATGTTTGCTATCTAGACAAGGGTAGCTGAAAGACGGCGGCGAAATGGATGTTTGTGGCAATCGTCCACTTTCAGTGGCGTATGATTCCGCCGGAACGGTGCAGGGCTAGGAATCTTGAATAACGTTTCCTGCGACCGGCTCTCCAGTGGACGTGATCTTCAGATTAGTGTTCTTACGGATGTGCGGGTTGTTTCGGAAGTATGGTTTGGGTCTCCTAAACAAAACTCTTCCATAAACGTTTACGCATATCCGGGGAATAGTCCCCAAATACTCCTTCGATGTGGTTCACTGTCGTGCTAATGGTCTTCTTGCGTAATTGCACATCTGGCCTGGCTTTCTTGAGAGCAAGCTATAGAAGAATAATAATGATATTGTATTTTTCCATTTGCGAGAGGCATGCGCAAGGCAAGCTGAAAACTGTACATGGATGTTGGAGAGAAAAAGTGAATAACTGAAAAAAGAATATTTGCTAAGTTGTATTATACGGGAGGCCAGATCAGAATCTTTGGAGCAATACACAGTGCACAGGCATGCGGAATAAAAAACAAAAATGAACAAACTGTTTTGCAAGAATATACAGGGCATTCTGGAACTGTTTGTGAGCAGTGGAAAACAAGTCTTTTCGGGTTTACGTGCACCAAAGAAGCGTGTTGCTGGCGCAACACTTGAAAAGAGCTCAGTGGGAGGTTTTGAAGTTTGGCCGGAGGCGCAAACGTTAAGAGCGAACGTGAGGGACAGAAGAGTGGAGCTGAGGAGATGAAAATCAGTGGGGATATGACAATTAGGTGGAAATTAATCAAAAAACAAGTAACTTTTTGAAAGGCTTATAAGGAAGTCGCATACAACAACAAGAAAGGGCCGATAGAATGCTAGGGAAGGCGAAGAAATACCGCGAAGTCTATCGAACTCCCTGGAGGACAAGATTTTATAAAACGTTTTGCAGAGGGAGAATACGGAACTCTCAGTACTGACGATTTCATCCTTTTGCGGCTGGCGGCGAACTGGACTGTGTGACGCAATGGAGGAAGCATTTGTGTAAAAAGTAAAACGTTTTTAATTACACCAAGCAAGGATATCCTCTATGCCGTCATTTTTGTTTTCGCAGATTTTGATCTAAGAATGCACATAAGGCGGTCCAGCGGCAGTAGTAACTGTGTTTTTGACCAATCATGGAGGTTCGTTTGAGTTGGAGTATCCAAGGGGATCAGCGACGCGGCTTGAGTGGAATGGACCAGTAACCAAGCGCCAATTCTGGCTAGCAGCGTCCTAGCGGGATCGAAAAGCTAGTGGATCCGGAGGTGTCCTTTAGGTGGGCGTAACTGGTAAGAAAGCGTATAATATGGGTGCTGGATCTGAAGCGTAGAGGAGAGAGGTGCAGTCCGATTTGGGTGAAAGTTTGGGTTTAATTGATTAATAAACGGCAGAGAAATAGAAGCGTTGCACAATGCATACTGGTAACTTCCTTCTCTCAGCCGCTCGTAAGATGGATCGCTTCTTAATCCGCAGATGGCAGCTAGGCCAGACCGCTGTCCGTCACTTTTCTTTATCTTCCAGGCCTTATGGTTCTGTTTGGATAGAAACACTTATCCATGATATGGCAATTATCCGACCCTGGAAAGACGTCTCCCTTACCCTATCAATTTGAATTCCTTCCTCCACACCACGAGTGCATCGGCGTTACAGCAATAGCACAGGGAGCGGTCATATCCATCGCTTTGGTCGGCGCACATCCGGCAGGCACCTCGGCTGCCGCGGTGTTCGGGTTCAACTAGGTTGCGGATTACACCTCCCACGTTCACCCTCGAAAGGTGTTTTTCAGGTTGGCAGGCCAGCACTCGGTCAGAACAAACCACTAGCAATGTTGTGGTGAATAGCAATCTAGCTCCTATGTTCACGTGCACTATTTTGTACTGTCTCACTCTTGCTCGTTCCCGAAATTCTTCTGCCAAAACCACACAAAGCGGACTCACGAAGGACGGTATTTTTATTGGCACCTGATATAAGCTGACTTTCACAATGCATATTGACTTCCGAAAACAGCTGAGGACCGTCAATTTTCATCAAAATCTATTCCTTTCTGCAGAATTTTGCATTGAACCGACGGTGTTGGTGAGAGTTCTCCACACGATTCCACCAGACATTGCCTCATTTGATTCCGGTTCTCATTTTTTACCAGCGCCATCTTCACATCGGCGCCAAGCTGAAATTCATGATCTCAAAATTGCTGAAAACAAACCTCATGTATTAGTATTACGATCGCAAAATTCCTATCCATTGTCGCCACTTTCCTCGCTTAACGGACTGTGCTTTCAGATATTTTGAGCTTTATGCTGCCTCATTTGATGTCCGGTCTGGTTTTGACTCACCTCCATTCCATTGTCACATCGATATTGATCCTCATCTCCACCATGTCTTTGTTGATTTTCGAGGATCCTGGCTAACTGGTGGCAACAGCCATTGCCCTCCAGCTATATTTTGCGCCCGCGATAAGCACCTTTGATGCGTTTAAACGTCGTATTAATCGTATTGCAGGACTGGTAATCAGACAGAAGAGTCTTCGCGAATCACTATCTAGCTTTGATTTAAAAGTGGAAAAATCGTGCTCAGCAAATCACATTGTCTGTTATGATTTTGTGAGCGACAACGCATTGCATTGTATGCTTGGTTTTTTTTTCTGTGTCTGCACTGTGAATTCTTTACACAATTTTGATCTTGCCTTGCGCACGACTGGCAAATCGAGAAAAATAAATTGCTATTATTATTACTATTACAAATACGATGGATCAAACTGTTCAATCCATTATCCTAAGGAGGATGGGTAAACTGGTGGCGATGTTCGTAATGAAGGTGTAGGAGAAATATTAGTCAAAAACCTCGGCAATTCCTTAGACTTACGAAGCTGCTTGGATTTGCGTATGATGTACATAGAGGTACTAGATTTACTAGGAATGGTGCGAGATCGCAGAAATCTAGCCACATGCGTGCCGGAATTTAATAGATGAATAGCAGCTTGTTCCTGCTTACAAACTGGGTCCTCGGATGCAGCTAGCAGGTCGTTTTGAAGTCCATTCATCCCCAGTAATGTGGAAAAGTCTAAGATTTGCGAGCAGATATTCTGCAATTTAGAAATCTATTTTTTACATTTGCAGATTAGGCTTATTTGCACTGGCCGGGGTTGAGCTGTTTGAGGTGAGAGGTTGTTAATAATCGAGTGCGAGTTTGTAAATAACGTGTCGGCGGCCTATTGGGTGCCAAAAGAAAGGGAAAAGTCAGACCAGGCAAGGCTTCGTAGAGCTGCAGTCTAACCGGCCCGGTTTGCTAACTTTTGAGAGACGCTCGTGGGATGGGTGGTGGTTGCAGATGTTCGGGATATGAGGGAATTATGAAGACAGCGGAAGACCATTTTATGGTGGCTACCCAGAAAGTTATCTGACACGGAGGTGTCAACATTGGAGAGATCGTGGGGGAATACGAGGTCAAGGATATTATTTCCTCTGGTGGGGGTTGAGAAATGTTGCTTTCATCCTCCTACGTGAGTTTCGCGAGCGAAGTTAAAGAACTGCCAAGGGGCAGTCTTGGTGGACCAGCAGATCTTGAGAGCACTAAATTCTCCTGCTATAAGTTTTGCTTCTCCATGGATGGATGCAGCATACTCGAACGCCTTGATGATGGCGATTGGTAAATAAACTCAAAGTGCAGTAGAGAGTTATTCATACAGATAGAGAGCCATAAAGTGTCGGGCAAACTGTCTAACACTGGATGTCGGAGGAGGAAAACGGAGAATTCACGCTTAACGTAAGCCAGGCAACCACCTCCACGCCGATTAGATTGGTACGTTAGAAGGGAATTGTAACCAATGAGAAATATTTGGTTTAAAGGCGTGTATCCCGTCAACAACATTTCCGTGAATAGAATGATGTCACAGGGGTGATTTTGTGAAAAACTTCTCAGGGTTCAAATTTTCATTAGGAGCGATCGCATGTTAAGCAGAATAAGAGACACTTTAGATCTGCAGCCAATGCTAAATGGTTTAGTAGGGAGGCTAGCAGTCGGGAGCGGGGCCTGGTGAGCCGAATTTAAGCAGAGGGGAGGCAGTGGATTTGCAACTGTCGTGCTGGGCTTGCAGGAAACATCGTAGGAAACATTCGGAATTTTCAGAGGTTGGACATTTTTGTTGGCACATGGCGAATAATTGGAGACAATCTTTGATTGATAATGGTTTGGGACGATGCAGAATTTGGAACGGGAATTCCCGAAGGTTATTAACGGCATATTGCTATATGGAGCAACCAGGAGGAGGATGGTGAGATATGCGAGTGGGTAGGATGTCACTGGCCTTAGGGCGGAAATTTTGTGGATAGGGTGGATTATTAGCTACATTAACTAACCACTACTGTTGAAAATTCGTAAGTGGCGGCTGGATTGTGGTCTTTATATTTATGAGGGTATTGCAACTGCATGGAGAGCGCAACACTTGTCAGCTGGGACATGGTGGTTCAATTGTGGCGAGTGCAAGCCACCATTAATGCTGAATGGCCCAGAGAGACAGAAGTGGAATACGGCATTTGAGGAAATCTTGTATTGGCATATATGGGGACGTCCAGGGGCAGCAGTCAGTTGCTCGTTTGGGATCAGTAGGAAAGCTGATTCAAAGAAATTTGCCCTCTCCATTTATTGTTATTTGAGAAGAGCTGGGCGACGTTTTGGTAACGGGACTTTTGTTCCTGGATATTGATGCTATAGGAAGCAACAATGCATTAGGAAGCTGCGGGGTGACCTTTCAGTAGGGTCGGTTGGTATACTGAGTCTAACATTGAGGAAGCGGATTAAATTACCAGATCCCTGGTCGGAGTTATTCTGAGGTAGCACTAGGCGGGGTCTTTTATTCGAGGGTTGTGTAGGAGAAGGTGAAGTGTTCAGATCGAGATCCACCGTAGGTGCTGTGGTGGTCTCAGACAGAGATGTTTTGCACTGTTATGAGACTCTACATTGGGGAAGTGGGAGGGTATTTGGGCCGTGAAGATGCGGGTGTCGCAGGATTAATTTTCGATCCTCGAGATGCCTCTATTTGCAGGGGAGTTTCGCTGGTAAAAATTTATTTTTGGAAACACGGTGTGTTTGGTAACAATTTGACAACTGTTGTTAGACTGTTTACCCCTAGACTCATCTGAAAATTGAAAGTGTGGGATGCAGCCGTAGCGATGCAATCTTTCCATCCATCTGTTGCGATTGCACTTTTATGAGCCACGCCGCATTCGTTGAGTATGCGTGAATTCATCATTTCTAGCGGCTGGCGATCAGGGACATTAAACATAACATCGCTTTTATCCGCTTTGTATTAATCTTTTATACGGAAATCGTTATTTTGATCTCATGTGGCAGCTCCTCCTTACTCGTTACTCCGCCATATCCGTTGCCAACATTTTGGCTCATCTTGAACAGGGCAGGTCCTTATTTGAAACAGATACCACGCAGTAGTCTGAGCGAGGCCTGACTACTGACTAACACAAGGGAGTAAACGGCTCCGGCACCCTGTACGACAAGGCTGACCCTAGCCTAAGATGTTTGCGACTGGCTTTACCTGCAGTCTGTTTGCTCTGTTCCATTCACTGGAAGTCCTCAACTATCTAAATCCTGCGGCCGTTAGTAACCTTGGTCGCACTGAACAATACTGTTTTAAGTATCCCTATTGATGTCAGTTCGTGCGTGGGCTGAGTGAGCAGGCGGATCCTGCTCTCGTTCCGTGGCATGTATCCGCCAAATCTCAGTCGGTTACCCTCACCGGATTATTCCCATGTTTGCTCTGTCACCATCACCCACTGTTATTACATTATCTACAAAGATGATACACGGCAGTTTTATAGAGGACCCTAAGTCACTTATGTGCAGCGGAAACAGAAGCCCAGTACGGATACACGAAAGCAACACAGATTGCACTTCTCTGTAGCGTTTCTCACCCTAAGGCTAAATCTCCTGCCGCCTGCGGAGTCCTTCACCCGTTGGGGTAATCCTTCGGATATCTCAAACATACCCAGCCTTTGAATTATCAGTCAGTAGAAAGTCTTGTTGAAACCGAGGTGATTGAGTCCAACTTCCTTCTCTTAATTCTACCTGGCCGTCACCTCAAGCAAGCAGATAAATATATTTGAAAGGCAAAATGTGCTTTTAAGGGAACCCTATTGATCTTTATGTGCAAGCAGTGCTGCAGCAAAAACTGCCATAGATGTCTCCTGATCAACTTCTCACAACCACTTGCACATTAAGCACCATGGGTGCGCCGGTCGATAAACCAAAAGCAGTGATCGCTGGCCACCCATAGGAATGTAAACTACTATTGCCAGCTTACGGTTTCCGGGTATTTTTCTGGTTTACCCTGGCCTAGAGTAAGCTGCATATTCTTGGAATAACAATGCCCTTCAGAGGCCTCGAAATCGTAGGGGAAAGAACACAAAGACCAACAAATTAGTCTATGTGCAGACTCTCCAGCCCTTTGATGGTTTCACCCTGTGTTATCACTGGCTGACGGGCATCTGGAGCCTCCGCCCGCTCTAGATTATCCGCTTGATTTGCATAATTCTGTTTATGTTCGCTATAAAAGTATGCAAAGAGTAATTTTGACCCTTCTCTTCTGTCGCGCGCATCACAATTAGCATTCAGCGCAAGTGTACTCAATCCATTTCCCAATGCGCTTTCGATTGAACATATCTGCAGTATCTCTTGGAATTTGCCTAAACTAGTTTTAAAAGTGCCAACTCAGCCGCTCCCATATACCTGGCCACCGCCCTTGTTAAATTCGCAAACTCCTTCCAGGCATTTTCAGTTCCCATTTCCTAGTAAACACCTCAGCTTTTGCGTTGCTTTTTTGCTTGGCAACCTAATATCAGCCATTTTGGTTTGCAGTTAGGGATGCTTTCCTCTAGAGACACCAAGCAATCTTACGGGTTGTAAAAACAACGTTTAATCCTCAGCCACATTTTCCTTGTGTCCGCATTTTCCTACGGGTTCCAATATAGTTAGGCTGCCGTAAACGGGAGCCCCACAATATCTGGTTTTCCGCCATTCACCAATCCCGCTTATATGATTGAGTTGCACCATGAGCTGCAGCGTCACGTGGACACTCTTATTCATTGGCAGCCATAAAGCTCGGTCCATATCTGTTGATGACTATGTCTAGGAGCAAGGGGTTTTGATCGATTTTTATCTAGTGTTCATTTTGACGTGTTTTGGCATGACTCTTTTTGTAGCCACTGCAAGAAGGCCCTGCACTGCCCTAGATTCCGGAGAGGTTGACGTCATTTTCAATGACAGCAGTATTCGCGCTGTGCCCAACGAACTTTGTTGTCTGGGTTAGATGCATGTCGACGGATTCTGGTAGGATGGAGACCCGTTAACGCAAAACGCAGCTGTAATGCAGGGCTAACAGAAGTCCTCAGAAATAGTCGTCTTAATCAGAATTCATGAGACCACAAATGAACTCGGCAAATTACCTGGTGCAAGTTTTCGTTTGCTCTAGAGTTTGTTTCCTAGCATTCGCTGCGCGATATTGACGATTACTTTTTTGGGACCGCCATCAACTACGTGCTTCGTTCCGCACAGTAACATCGACTGCTTCTTAAGTCTTTTGATGGTATGCTTGGAGTTTGTATGTGCTTCAAATTTGAATAATTTTAAAATGTCCCAGAATTTACGAATCACTTAAGTTTTTAATTTGGGATTCCGCTTTGGTTGCTCGTTGTTTACACTGTTTACAGTGATATAACTGCGTCCCTTCACCTTAGTGTGAAAACAAATTACGGAGCACTCGCTATGTCTAACTTTACTTCTGGCCCGTTTTATATCGTTTTTCTCCTAATTTGTGTTTGCATTTGCGCTGTCTATGCATATGGCAATATTTCCCACCCCTTGTTGGATGTGGTCATTATCGGTCAACCACATCGTAGTACTCCCAAATACTTGTGCTTTAATTTCGTCGGTTGTAACTTTCATGATCCACCAATTTATTCCTGATGCTGCATGCGCTATTGCAGACCACCACCACATTTGCATTTCCTCCTTGATTACTCCTGTTTTAATCCCTCCTCCTTGGGCATGAAGCCTCAGGAGTGCTTTGCCTGTTTGTTGCAATGCCTCCGGCTAACTTTGTCGAATAGCCTGGTTTATCGGAGCTGCAAGAACCCTCGTAGTGGTTGCAATCACTTTTGGCCTCGGTTCCTCTTCCAGCTGCAAGCAGCTTGCATAGAGTTCGGCTGGTAAATCCCCAATTAAAACTTCGTATAGAATGTGGGATGGAAGCGATGGATCTCTGTGTGCCAGTCCGTAAGCTCATTCAGAAGCTTCCACTTTGTGAGGCACCCTTATTTCCCCTTGATTGTTTACTTTATCTCTGCGCCAGTCTAGCTTTCACATAACTAGTCGGTCTACTAGGTATTACCAGATATTTGCTGCCTTTGCACTTTTAAATCTTGGAAAACCCGACGAAAAAGTTTTATCTTAGAACCTTCAGTAAACCCCAAAAGGATCAGCCTTGCCGACCAAATGTTCCCAGGTGGTTCCGTGTTTTGTATGATTCCACCGTAAGTACCTGCCTAATGTTCAGCATTCCTCACAGTACTGCGGATGCACGTTTGGTTTTTTACACGCATTGTTTCCCACCGGAAGATGAATAGTTTCTCCCCGCTGAGGGTTAAGAGATTGTGGTTCAAAGTTTTGGGAATTATACGGGATCGCTTTAGCCGCAGGTAAACGGATTTATTAATAGCTGGTTCTCTGCTTTGAGAATCTGTGCTTTGCTGGGATGCTTTTTTCTCCTGGGATTATTTTGCGCCCCATTAGTTACAATTTCCGTTTTTAATTGTTGTCGCTTTCGTTCTCACGATAATTTTCGTTTCATTTCGTAGCAGCTCAGGGAATTTTCCCCATTTGGAGCCCGCGGCCTCAGCACATAATCTTGGTCTTGCCGCTACGGTTTGTAAAACCGGAATATCGGCTCTCAGAAGCAGTGTGTGCAGCTGCAGCTCACCACATATCTATTGCTGATGAGCTCTTTATTCTGACTGTTTACGGAGTATACCTACCCCTGCTGTCCATGAGTTTCGGCAGTAGATCTGACTTACTTCAGTTGTTATTCCTTAGCAATTCAGATGTTTCTGTCTTTGCAAACATTACGTCCAATTCCCTGAAAAGCACGCTTCTTCTGTGATCAGACAAGTAAGATGCAGGTTACATTTCGCAACGACTGCCAAACTGGTTAGTATTAATAAGGAAAAGGTCACCGGGAAATAATGCACAATACTTGATTCACACAAGCAAAACAACTATCGTGTTAGAAACGAAAAAACATGCGTAAAGGTAAAACGAATGGGTTCCTCCAAGAAAGGCTCCTCAAATGTTGAGCGCAGCGTACGTGTTTCTGTGGTAGAGGTGGATGAGCAAACTAACACAGTCTACCTCAGTTTTGCCACTCCCCAATGCCGACGACGTTTCCATTCTTCATGTCTTCGAACAATGGTTATCCAAAACTCTTCACCAGTGTTCTTCGCCCCTTCGCATTTTCAAAGGCTTTTGACTATTTTCTTAGCTCCAGAATCCATGGTAGGACGGCCGACGTACCTTCCCTTATCCTTTATAATACAGGGTACTTATAGGCTATCAGTACTCTTACCGCCAGCTGTTTTGGTCCGTTAACAAGTTTTTACTTTGCACTCAAGGTCCTCAGAGACTATCTTCATGAAATTTTAACATTCACGTCCATTTTATAGACCCGTTAAATCCGAATACTGCAGACACCCCCACTCCACCATCGCCCATTTGAACTGTGAACTTGCGATGCGCATCACTGGTGCGTATAAACATGGTGCTCCTCGGATATGCCAGTTTTGCTATTTCTCATTTTGTAACCAAACGTTTGCTTGTTTGTTTAATGTGACTTGCAATGCTCCTGTAATATTTGATCCCGCAACCAAGCACGCCTCTCGAATTATCTGAGAAATATACGAATATAGCATAACTGTAGCTTACATAGGACTTAGGAAAGTTGAATTGTAGGACAGCTCAACATGTAGTAACTTATTCAAGTCAAGTCACTTTGGTTCCAGTTCCAATATGGTTTCACGAAGTTAACGTGAGATGAAGGTTCGTGAAGTGTTCCGCACCGACTGCTTTTTGGATGAGGCAATGTTTCATCAGGGAATGACGTATGCCTCCTGCACATATTGGCGAGACTACATCGAGCAGTCTTGCCATGATTCACATCTTGTGTACATTTTCTAAATTAACCGTCTTTCGTGTTTCTCCATATGGCTTTCACTCCCAGTTAAGTAACCTTGGAAGACCTACAATCCTAACAAAGGTACTGAGGCCGGAGCTCGAATGTTTGATACTTTGGTTATTTATTGCGACCTTAAAAGAAAACCAGAACTTTGAGAGCTAGAATTACAGAAGTAACACAAGCTAATCACTCCTATAGAATCCTGACTTGCTGGTGACACCAGTGGATAAAAACATCTACTCCGTGGATTTGCATTTTTAGTTAAAACGTCTGGTTAGACTCTATGGTACTCCAGTGTCCACGACTTGCCTAAGTTGGGTCACTGTAAATCGGGCGTTGTCCAATTTGCCTTTCATCTGCGCATTGTAAGTGCTGATGCCTCTTTTATGAAAATACATGAAACCTTTGTTATTTGGTCATCTCCTGTTCTGACTGGTAGATCGGGTTAGTTGAGGTAACTAAAATGAACTACATTTACCTTGCATTCATCCCCATTTCATGAAAATGGGAAAATGTTATTCAAACTGAATTCAATAGAAGTGACAGACTGTTACTTAAGTTGAACCATATTTTCAAAAATACAACACTTTTTAAAAAGTTGCTTTTTACCCATTGTCGGAATCTTTACTGACATAATTCCAAAACACCAAATCAAGCAACGTAATGGCGGATTATTAAGGCAATTCATTCTCCGGCTTTTTTAAAAGAACTTTTGCTATCCTATGTTGGTGGTGCGGGCAGGCAACTCGCAAAACGTGCCTGCATGTATTTTGCGCAGCATAGCAAGCTTTTTGTTAAGCTAGTCGCGTCGTTTCATTACATCTGAATCCAGGTTTCTGAATCACCTTTCTTAACATTGGCAAATTTAAAAACAAAATCCAATTTTTAGATTTATCAAAAAACTTTTGGGTTATTTTTAATTATTCACTGAGTCAGGCTAGCAGCTATTGTCAGAGCAAACAATAAAACAGAAAATAAAAGCTGTTTGACAAATGTAAAACCAGGATTTTGTTTTGAACTTTGCCCATTTTGAGAAAAATACATTGAAAAACCTGGATTCAGATGTATCGAAAAGACGCGACAAGTTTAAGAAATCGCCCGCTATGTTGCGCAAATAACGCGTAATCATGTTTTAGGAAACGCTTGCTAGTAGCATCAAGAAAACATTGCAGCAAGCCAACAAAAAGACGGAGGGCGACGTCATTATTCGAATGAGCAGCCTACGTTGATAGACTTCAGTAGGCAGTCACAAGCGGTTTCTTGCAACTCACTTATTTCACAAAACTGCGGCGATACGCGCCTATTTTGCCATTAGCCTGGATAGTTGATCAAGGCTGGATAAACGGATAGGACAAGTCATATGCAGAGTTTTCGCGAACGTTAGGTGCGCGTAACTAATCACTGGGCTTGAAGAATTTTGTTGGCCACAACTGAAGTTGCTTGTTTGCATGGGGTTCTGATAGATGATCTCGGCACGTGTACTGAAAATGTCACCTCGACTGTCGGACAGCAAAGCAGTGACGCATCTCGTTAAAAAAGCCGGATCCTCTTCATTAATTTCTCCAAGCATGTAGCTCGCTTTCAAGGGGAAATTAAACAGAAAATTTGTGTCTTCATGGGATTTCGACTGCCGCGTTTTGCTTATGGTTATATAGTCGACGTTCATCAGAGTATATAGTGTTACGTGTTCCAACCGTGAATGATCTTGCTCGCAGCATGCTGGGGACTGTTATTTATCTTAATTCCACTGCTTCTTATGAAGACCCGGCGAAGTTAGTACATGCCCCATCTCGGCTAGAAACTTATGCTAAAACATCCCTCAGGTTGAGAATGGGCGACACTTTAAGGGTATGTCGTCCGCTGTTTGATGAATGCTCATTGATCTGTTCCATTTTTAATTTCATTTGTGTTTTGAAAGAACTTCAAGTTTCCTAGCCAGCGATACCTTTCTTGCAACATTCAACACGTTTTTTAACGCCAGGTGCAATGTTTAAATGGTTCCACCATGAACAACATTCTCGCACAAATATCCAGTCTCTGAGAATATACTCCCACATTTTTTAAGCGATTGTGAACGTCTGCGACTAGCAAGTCAACCACACGTCTATCACCAGGGTTCCCCATCACTCATGCAATTCGGAGACTGATAAATGCTCCACAGTTTAAAATATCATGTAGGACAATTATTCTAAGACATACATAAATGAGGCACAAAAGTTGCCAGATTGAAGCTCATCGACAGGTGCAAATTTCACGATAGTCCATTATTTCATACTAAAGTTCCACTAAACCATACCACAGAGCCTCATGGAGCCATCTTCCCTCCATAATTCGTAGCCGAAATCAAGACGGTCTCTTTCCATAGGTGGATCTCCAACTGGCCAACAACCAATTTTACGAAACTCTAAGTGTGTGCCTTGATCTAATCACTCAAACTCAGTATGGCACAATCCCCAAAAGGTCGATCACCATGGACCGCCTCAAAAAAAGTATTCCTCAATCCAGACAAGATTCAAAGGAACAAAAGAATTTGCTTTGATATTGCAAATGAACCATCTGCCCAGGGAGACCAAGATACTTCGATTCTCTTCAAAAGAAGAAGGAACTTCAAGCGTTATACTCTACCAAAAGGCTGCAGCACTGGCAAAACTACTGGGAACCAACAATTTCATACCTATTTCTCACATCAAGTCTGTCATATTCAACGACACGTGCGCAAATGACCCTCTAATGATTTCAGAGGTGTTCAGTGAGTATTTCGCCGCCTCTATGACAACTGACGACAACACCATTAGCCTGAATTCCCCATCCTCCTCTGCTTCCCTTCAAGAGTTCTCTTTCTACCAATGTGATATCAACAATGCTGGTCAAAAGTTGAGATCGTCTTTCATGTTGCTCCGGACTACTTCCCATTACCTCCTCCAATTTGGGGCAGCATGACCTCCCTAATATTTTTGTCCAATCCATTTAACCATTCCTTAAATTGTGGCACTTTCTCCCGCAAATGGAAAACTGCACATTTTTTATTGTAAAGTGAATATTTTGGAAACAAAATCGGCAGTGGTTCTCAAGGCTTTCCTGCAGACAATCTTCTGAACCTAATCGAACGGAAATTAATCTAGGAATGTTATTGAAGATGTTCATCCGCGGTGTTTCGCAGATTGTAGCACAGTTTATTTTCAGCAAAAGATTCCAACTCCTCTAAGACTTTCAAACTACGGCTGGCAAACTTTAATCTAGTGGAATGTTCCTCTATGATAAGGGCCGATTCGTTTTTGTCAGTAAATGTAACTGAAAAACGGCGCAACAGTTTGTAAATTCTTTATTCGCTGTTCGCCAGTTCGTGTTCCTTTTAGTCCTGTTAAATTTCATTTGTTACTTTCTTTAATCCGCCGCTCACTCTGGGTTCGGGGAAAGCGAATAATAAAAGTTGTCAACTTTATGAAACTTGTGCTTATAGAGCCAAACAGTGATATAAACGGTCTAAGTGCTGTCACCCACCTTAGTGTTTAGTATGAGTAGATTGTCAGGGGCAGTATTGCTCCAGTGAGCGCGCATAAGTCTTGTTCAGGTGAAGTTATCAGTAAAGCTTTCACGCGCCGGCACATCGTGCTGATGCGGATTTGAAATTCGAGTAAAGTTTCAAGCCACTCAATACTGGCATAAAAGATAACATTTAAACATGAGTTGAATAAGCCAACTGAACGACGTTAAAGATGTGTTGCGATGTTGTAGCGGGCACACTCACTTGTGATAGTAGGGGGGGTGGTTAATTGTGGAGTCGATGAAGCCCGGCAGTCAAACTTGGAACAGGTACCAAATTCTTTTGGACTTCAGATAAGCTACACAGTACATGACTGATGAAAGTCGTCGCAGGTCTTGAAAGATTCTAGACGTGATTTTGCCAACAAATACCCATCAGTGGAACCCTTGGTTGCATCTGAAGATTCTGATACCGCCATTTCTTCTGGCGAGTCAAAAAATTTTAATCGAAAAATGGGAGGTATCTGCGCCCAAAAACATATGGGCAATTTTGTGCAACATTTTCCACCTAAAACCGGAAATCAAATCCTTGTGATTTTTGTTGTAACAAAAAAGAGCCATGCTGGAGGGATACTTAGCCTCTGTGTCGGGTATTAGTAGGGAGGGGCCAGAGGCAAGCGTAGATATGGAGATGTTTTTTTAATTATTTTATTCGGGGTGGGCATCGATATAGAAGCAACGGCTGCCATAATGGAAGGATAATTCGAAAGCTCAAGTCCCTCATACATGGGTTGGTCATGATTGTGCTTAGTCGGGGGGGTGATGTGCTTGCTAGTGGGCCGAGCTGATAGGCAGAATTAATAGCAAATATGATGAAGTCTCATTGATAACCGAATGCTCTGGGTTCTTATTCTCACCGGTATCAGAACGTCAATAGTAGTCAGTTCCATGTGGCTCTGATCTTATCTTCAGGTCAGGTTTTTCGGCCTACAAGATAATTATTCGTGTGTTGTGTCACTATTAGATGTTGTTAGGGCTTGGTCGGCTAGTATGAGGCGAACGTTTGTGCCGGATGTGAGGCGGTCGGTTATTGTTTGTAAATTAATGTATTCGAATGAACTCTTCCCTTTTTTGAAGGATAAAGGGAAGAAATGCGTGATACATTAGTGAATGAAATTACGAGACAATCATTTTCAGGGTTTGATGTTGTCAGTTATTGCCAAGTATTTTGGACAAAGGTTACTTCATATCTGTTGCAATAATATACTTAATTCTAGCTTGGTTGCGTGGGTTTTGTCCTCGCTCATTTGGCTAGCCGCAAATAACAAATTTCGTACACGCTGGAATTTGCATAATCGTTTGTTTGATCTTACATCCGCGTGAATGAACCGTCGTAATTACTAGCCGCCTATTCTGATGATTCGTGCCAGAGCACATTATTGGTGACGGACGATATACTGGCTATTTCCGCCATTAGTTTCTTTACACTGTAAACTTGTTAAGAACATTGACCATCGTATAGTTGTGAATAGTTGAAGCATTCTGCACGTGGAGGTTTCAGCTGGGTTTGTGATCGTTCTCAAATGATGTGGGTGTTTCCTTAGTCATCTCGTTCATGATTTGGGGGCAGCAAAACTAGATTACTTTCCGACAAGATTTTCTTCACTGTGCGCCTTGGACTTCTTCATTGGTGGCCCGGTTCCATACCTTGACTGTTGACATTATGAGCAGCTGAAATTTACGAAATCAATGTTGCTCAATAGTCCTATTATGGATAGGTATCTAGGACGCTTGGACGAGGATCATTGAAGGCAAATTTTTGACGCGTGCGGTTGCGAGCGTGGGCCTCCATTTGTGTTGCATGAACTAATGTTTGGATTTCAAATATTTACTCGCTTTAATCAACTCACGGCAACTGAATCCAAATTTCTCCTTTCTTCGTTTATTTGACTCTTTCTCGCAGCGTTCAATCTGATATGTCACATCTAAAAGTGCGCTTTCGCTCCACATTAGAAGTTCTCGGACATTTGGAGATCTAATTATGAAGCTGACGATCATTCGGTATGCTGGCGCGTTTACGGACGGGACGACAAGCATGATTTTTTATCCGATACTTCTGATAATGTCGGGTCGAGTTCAAATTTCTCGCACCACCAATCCTTTTCGGGGGGTTGCAGATTTTTGATCAAACTCGATCCAACCTGTACATAAGTTATTATCTTATCAACCCTTTATCCTTCGCACGCGAGCATTTCCTTATCTTTTGCCAATGGTTAACGAACTTGTTCTTGCACATTGCGTTTGTGTTAGGCACAGTCCGGGAAACAAATTATATGTATTATTGTTCCCATTTCATGCACAATGCTCAACTCGTATATGCAGCGAGTGGCTTTCTTCTGCAGATTTATTAAGTATGAAGCGTATCTTAAGATATTGTCTGCGCTGTTGTATTTGCGTTTAGTACTGTCTGCTCCCTTGTTTATCCAGGGGGTGTATGCAACGTCGTGTTTTCTCATATAACCGGGCGGTTTTGACCAATGTAAGCAAACCATACGCGTCACATATATTTCTCAAAGTCGGTCGCCAGTAAGCCACACATGATGCACTTCCTTATCAAGAGCGTAATGTTCAAAATCAAGCAACGGCACTGAACTGTGCTATCCATGTAACTGGCCCCGAGATTACAGCCGACAATTTTATTGCCCCTGAGATATATTGGCCGCTTCTGCCCCCTAAGTGTCTTCAGCTACTTAATTCTACAGATGGCGCCCATACCCGTGGCATCAAACCTAAGGTTTAAACAACCCTCTTTGTTAGTACCGCGGGCTGCGGCCGACACGGAAATTGGCGCCTGCAAAACCCACGTTCTTCCCGAGAAACCTAACGGGAAACCCAGAAGTCCATCCCAAGCGATCTTTTATTTCTCTTTGCAACAGTGTTAAGCCCCGTCAAAACCAAAGTCCAGTCCGATTAAAGGATTACCCATGGGTCCGCTGAACCACTTCGATCTTGCCCGAAATACATCTCGCTTACAGACGGATTTTCAATTGTAGTGGTTTTAAATGTTTTTCGTGTCTGGTCAAACGCGTATGCCATCCTCCTTGCATTGAGATGCCCGGCCAAGACCTCAAGACTAACAGGGTTCATAACCATTTGAAAATATGCTCTTGTCCGCTCTCAAGAAATTCGTCTAGGCTTGGAAGGGAAAAATGTGGCCAGTCAAGTTCACTACTGTGAAACCTTCATACATCCGCTAAATTTTCAACAGCTTATATTCTCGCTGTCTTCAAATGCAACCGTCAACCCAGACCTTACACCGATGAAATCAGCAACTCGCCACCAGCAGCTTCCACTTGGAGGGTGAACTTCCTTGAACAGTGGAAAAACGAATTTGTCCGAACATCTTTTTTACTTTTATGACCACGAACACCATATCGGCAATCATCATCAAACCAACCAATTAATTACCACTTACAAGCCATCAGCATGCAGTTTAGAATAAACCTTTTATTTCTGTCGGCGGCTTTAATCGCCCAGCCAGTTCTGCCAAAATTCCCCCGGCCTTCTTGGGCTGGCAAACTTCACTGGATTACCAACACAATTGCAGTTAATATCAGCGTTATTAAGCCAAGCAAACCATATATTTGAACTTTTCTAACCAAATTCAAGGTGGCTTTATGAAATTCAGTTTCCCGTCATGCAATAGCCCATACTTCACCGATTGCCGCCCTAGCATCCACCGCCTCAACACGACCTGTAATCAACCATTCAAACGGCCAGTAACTCTTGGGCGCAATGCAACAGTCGTACGGACGTTGCGCACCCAAGTGCAAACCGATTCCACGCCTCGCAACTAACATTTTACATTGTGGCTGGAAAACTAGTATAAGTCAACAGCCCTGAAAAACCCAACTGAAAGCCTACAACGTGAATCCATGGGAAAACATTGTTTGCACCCCAGCAATTAAGGCCCACCCCAGATTTCATCACTAGCCTCAAAACTGACAGGAACTGAATAGTCGTCTGCGCCCTCAGTCGAATTTCTTGGTGGCGCCTAAATCAGCACCACTCTTCTCCCAGGCAAACCTTGCTAGCATGGAATTGTCTTGTGTTTTTCACTCAAGCCGACCAAGTGATTTTATCGTTTGTCCTAAGCAACACTCGGTTCGTGTGGCACGAAATATCTCATCTGAGGCATTTGTACTTGGGGTTCAGATCCAACAGTTTATTCGACGCTGAATCGTGGCTCATTGGAAGTATATCCATGTGCGATATTTTTGTAGCACGCCATTTGCGGCATTTAGGGCCGGTAGGTTTGGTGACTAATGTCTGATATATTTTAAGCAAATCTCTGACGCTTTTACTCCAGGAAACTCCAATCCGGACCTTATGAAGTACTTCCCTTGGCTTGCCATCTACATACCAAGCAACCCCGCACATGTCGTTTGCTTTCATAACGCTCGAAAGCCGGAGAACTTTAACTAACATATCTGGCTTAATTACTTGACTATCGTGTCTTAATTGTTTCCATCTGCAAGGTTATAGCTGATGATTTTCACCCAAACGAAACCTGTCAGCAGATCTCACTGCACTGTTTAAGTCACCAGGTTTTGTTTTTCTTTAAAAAGTGGAGAGATGGAAGCAAATAACTAGCATCTCAAAAAAATGTTAATATCCTGTGTTTGGAATTCACACATTTTGTCCCTGACATAGTGATCCAAGTAACCGAAGCTTTCACAGGCAGTGACTATAAAATCCTCAGGAACGTCACTTTTCAAATTTACAAACCAATATTTCACTAAGCCAGTGCAATAGGAAATCAGTCTGTAAGCGAGATATATTTCGGGCAAGACCGAAGTGGTTCAGCGGACCCATGGGTAATCCTTTAATCGGACTGGACTTTGGTTTTGACGGGGCTTAACACTGTTGCAAAGAGAAATAAAAGATCGCTTGGGATGGACTTCTGGGTTTCCCGTTAGGTTTCTCGGGAAGAACGTGGGTTTTGCAGGCGCCAATTTCCGTGTCGGCCGCAGCCCGCGGTACTAACAAAGAGGGTTGTTTAAACCTTAGGTTTGATGCCACGGGTATGGGCGCCATCTGTAGAATTAAGTAGCTGAAGACACTTAGGGGGCAGAAGCGGCCAATATATCTCAGGGGCAATAAAATTGTCGGCTGTAATCTCGGGGCCAGTTACATGGATAGCACAGTTCAGTGCCGTTGCTTGATTTTGAACATTACGCTCTTGATAAGGAAGTGCATCATGTGTGGCTTACTGGCGACCG